>APFE030044048.1:339952-382120 GCA_000404065.3 Pinus taeda | reverse complement strand
CTAGCCTCTGTAGCAGCAACATACGCTGCTTCTGTTGTTGAAAGTACAACAATACTTTGGATTTTTGAAACCCAACTGACAACTGTTCCACCTACAGTAAATACGTATCCTGTAGTGCTCCTCCTATTATCTCTATCACCTGCCATATCTACATCAACATATCCCTGTAGAGCAATGTTTGAAGCACCAAAGCGTAATGCTTGATTTGTGGTACCTCTCAAATACCTGAGAATCCACTTCACCACCATCCAATGTTCATTTCCTAGATTGTTCTTGTACCTGCTTACAACTCCCACTGCGTGTGCAATATTAGGCCTTGTGCATACCATTGCATACATTAAGCTTCCAACTGTTGATGTATATGGAACTTTAGACATATGAGTCATTTCTTCCTGAGTCTTGGGAAACGCCTCCTTACTTAATTTGAAATGGCTAGCGAAAGGTATACCAACTGCTTTTTCATTCTGCATATTAAACCTTTTCAACACCTCTTCTATGTACTCACTTTGAGACAATGTTAATTTGCGGTTCTTCCTGTCTCTAGTTATTCTCATACCAAGGATTTGTTTTGCAGCACCCAAATCCTTCATTGCAAATGAGTTTTCCAATTTCCTTTTGAGCACAATTATTTCTGGCATGTTAGAACCTACAACAAGCATGTCATCTACATACAATAACAATATAATATAGTTGCCATCATTTTTCCTTTTGAGATAAACACAATGATCAGAGTGACACCTAGTATAACCTTCTTCAGACATAAACGTATCAAATTTTAGATACCACTACCTTGGTGCCTGTTTTAAGCCATATAAGGTCTTATTCAACCTACACACTAGTTTCTCCTTCCCTTTAACCTCATATCCTTGTGGCTACTGCATATATATCTCTTCCTCCAAATCCCCATGGAGAAAGGTTGTCTTTACATCTAACTACTCAAGATGCAAATCTTTAGCTGCTACTAGACTTAGAATAGTTCTGATTGAAGTCATTTTCACAACTAGAGAAAATATTTCATCAAATTCTACACCCTTTTTCTGTGCAAACCCCTTCACCACAAGTCTAGCTTTGTGCCTCTGTTTTCCTCCATCTTCTTCCTTTAGCCTGTAAACCCATTTATTCTGCAATGTTGTTTTACCTGCAGACAACCTGACTAAGTCCCAAGTGTGGTTATGTGCTAAGGATTCCATCTCTTCTTTCATGGCTTGCTCCCACATCTTCCTGGTTTCTACCTGCACTACTTCTTCATAACATTCTGGTTCACCAGAACCAGTGAACAATACATAATATAATGAAGGAGAGTATCGTTCAGGGGTTCTACTTATCCTGTAAGATCTTCTAACACCACTTTTAGGTGTTTGAAGTGCTTGTTGTTGTTGTGGTTGTTGTTTATGCTGTTGATCATTATGATTTTCAGGCACCATCACATTTTCTTTGATATCGTCAAGCACTGTGTATTCTCTGTTTTATTTTTCTTGTTTCTTTTCCTACAACTGATTCTTATACAAGACCTTTTCATTGAATATTACATTTCTACTCCTAATGATTTTGTGATTTTCATAATCATATAAGTGATAACCAAAATCATTAACACCATATCCAACAAAGGTACATTTCTTTGGTTTTGCCTCAAGCTTTGTTCTATTTTCTTTATTAATGTGGACAAAGGCTTCAAAACCAAAAGTCTTTAAAAAAGAGTAGTTTACCTTTCTACCTGTCCATACCTCCTCTGGAATACCACCATCCAAGGAACTTGAAGGCCCTCTGTTTATTAGATAAACAATAGTATCTACAGCATATGATCAAAATTACAAAGACAATCCTGCATGCAATCTCATGCGCCTTGCATGCTCCATGATTGTCTTGTTCATCCTTTCTGACACGCCATTTTCTTGTGGTTTGTCTTCTCTCTGTGAATTCCATTCTCTGAACAGTACCTATCAAGCTCTTTGCTGCAATATTCACCTCCATTATCTGATCTGAGACACTTCAACCTTTTTCTTGTCTCATTTTCAGCCAAAGCTTTCCATTTCTTGAAAGTATCAAATACATCAGATTTATTTCGAATACAATAAATCTAGTTTTTTTTGGTTGCACTCCAATAAAAGTAACATAATAATGAGAGCCACCAAGAGATGATACCTGAGCAGGTCCCCATACATCTGTATGCACAAGCTCTAATTTTTCGCTCTTCTTTTCTTTCCTAACTCTAAGGAATCTAACTCTCTTTTGTTTTCCATAAACACAATTTTCACAGAATTTTAAATCAACATTCTTCAAACCTGGTAACAAATTTCTTGAGTGAAGAATCTACATCCCCTTCTCACTCATGTGCCCGAGCCTATGATGCAACAATGTCGTATCTTCTCCTGTAGAGGTTAAAGCATTAACAAAATTAGAAATACCATTGCATAAGTACAATGTACCAACCTTTTCTCCTTTCGTTATTACCAAGGATCCTTTAGTGACCTTCCAAGTTTTACCTGTGAAAGTAGTTACGCAACCTTCACCTCCCGACTGCCCTGTTGAAATCAGATTTTTCTTCAGATCTAGAACATGCTTTACCTCCTTCAATAGCCATTGATTTCCATTCTGCTTTTTTATGAAAATTGTACCCATTCCAACGATTTTATAGGGTTTATCATCACCCAATCAAACCCATCCAAAATCTCCTTGAACATAATCATGAAAATTTTTCCTATCAGGTGTGGCATGGAATGAGGCCCCTAAATCTACCACCCATGCATCAATAATATTTTCTAATGAAAGAATCAAAGCATCTTGCAACACATCATCTGTTACATTCACTTCACGATTGTTTTCTTGCTGCGCATCTCCTTCTTTTCCCTTTCGAGACTTGCAGTATTTCTTCAGGTGTCCTTTTTTCCCACATTTCTAGCACACTATCCCTGATCTGGACTTGGATCTGCCTTTTCTAGATTTATTGTGATATCTAGAGGTCTTTCCTCTTTCCATTTTTCTTCCACTAGTCTTTACAGTCAAAGCATTACCTGACGTCTCACTGAAGCTTTTCCGTCGCATTTCCTCACTAAGGATTGCATCGACAACATCATCAAACTTTAAAGTACTAGATCCAGAAATAGAGTTACTAATGGCCATAACTAAACCATTCCAACTTTCTGGCAATGAGCATAGAAATAACAGATCCCTAACTTCATCATCAAAGTTTACCCCTATAGAACTTAATTGACTTGTAACAATATTAAAATCATTTAAATTGTATGCAACAGATCCACCTTCCAACATCTTCATATTAAATAATCATTTCATAATAAATACCTTGTTTGAGGCCGAGGGTTTTTCATATAGTTTCGCCAACGACTTAATCAAACCATTTGTCGTTGTTTCCTTTGAAATATTAAATGCTACTAATGCCACTAGGCATAGCCATATTGTTCCAAGTGCCTTTCTGTCGAGAATATCCCATTCTGTGTCTGTCATACTTGTCGGCTTCTTTGTCTTTCCGCTCAAGGGTAGGTACAAATCTCTCGGATACAAATAATCTTCCATAGCTGGTAGTTTTGGCCGTTGAATTTTTCGACCCTAAACCTACCATCTTCCGCTATTGCTCCCACTCGAACCAAGAACCCTTCTCTCCTGCGAGTTTATCAACCAAATAGACCTTCGGCTTTGATACCAGTTGTTAGAAAATTATATATTATAGAGCAATGGAACACATAAAATATTGTAGAAATATAAACACAGAAAACACATGAAACAAGAGAGACACAGATATACATGGTTCACCCAATTTGGGCTACGTCAATGGAGAAACAGCCAGTCCTTATTTTATTATATTATCCAGCAAACTGAAGAGATACAACCTACAGAAAATCTGCTGTAACTCCCTCTTCGCTCTCAATCTCCTCTCTCTTCCTCACTCAGAATACAGATCCACATAGACGCAATACAATTCCCTCATATATAGTGAGGGGTTGCCTTCTAGGGAAAAAAAACCCTAAATTAAACATAACTTCTACAGTCAAATCATCTGCCTAATGAATAGACTAGATTGACCAGAAATTACTAGACTTTTACAAGGCAATTTTAGTTCTATTTTTAGCTTTGTGGGCACTATCCACGAACCCCTGCTGGGGGACCGTTGACCCCCGAACCCCCTAGCCGGGGGGGATTAGCCCCCCTGCCGCACCCCCTCGCGTGGAGGGGTGTACAGTCTTCCTGGGGTATACATCTGGCTCAAACCTTTGAATACAAAAGATAATTAGGCTCCACACCCAATAGAGATATTGTTTTATTGGAACATGACCCTAGTAACAATATAACCCCCCTTTCACCTGAAACAAGTATGGTTGTTTCTCCTCCAATCAAACATCCCACTGAGGAGGCAAGGGAAGCAGATAGTGTGAGGATGAATTAAATGAGCAAGGAGAATAAGAAATTGAGGAAAAATATCAAACATGTGAGGAAATGGTTAAAAGAAGCAAGCAAGGCTCGCATAAACAAAGAAGAATCGAAAGCCATTGGTTCTCAAAGTGAAAACCTCCTTCAAATCACTAGAACGAAAACAAAAGACACCCATGTAAATTCAATTGGAATTCAAACTGAAATACATCATATTGAAAGTGTAGGAACCCAAACTGAATATATATGTACTTATTCAATGAAGACTTGACAGATTTCTCTATGAACTTGATGGATGTTGCGGTTCAAACAGACTTTTCAGAAAATTCTCAAACAATCGATACAATGGAAACAATTTCTCAGATCGACTCAGTGGTGACCTATGATACAACTGTCCAAAACAAGGATACACCTATGTACACCCTTTTGGTAAGGGAGGCTACCATCCGAAAGTTACATAAAGAACTAGCAAAACTACAACATGCTCTAACACAATACCAAAGAGAAGTAGTACCCCTACACACTCATAAGCATTTATTGAAAAAGTTTGATGAGCTCACTACAACAGAGGATGAGACTTATGCTAGTCTCAAAGCTAAGCAGAAGAAAGTAAGAGTACAAAATCAACTTCAGAAATCTATAGATAAAATTAAAACTGTTTGCTCCATTTATTCAGATGCCTTATCTTGTAGGTCACCTGCTACCAATTAGGCGTTGTTTTTTCTTGAAAGGTATTTGTTGTTAAAGGTCAAAGCTATCAAGGTCGTAAACCAGTGGAATTTAAATCAACCCCAGACTTTATTCAATGCTGCAAAGAGAAAAATGAAAATGTGAAGCATATTCTATGTGAATTATGTTGGCATTATGATACAGGTGTTGTCCTTGATGGCAACTCACTCAGAGGTTTGATACAGGTGATGGCAACTTAATCAGATGACAGATCAGAATGCAGCAGGTCAAGAGAGAGGTATACAGAGGTTGACAGTGCATATATACGTGGGTTATCTGAGAAAAAGGTGCGTATACGTATAAACGCAGGTTCACAGAGTGAAAGGCGCGTACATGTCGGAAACCATGATTTTGGTCCGTGGTATTTGGACCATGGTATTTTGGTATTGGTCCATGGTATTTATGACGACCCCAGGTATTGGGTTCATGGTATTGTTTCTACATGGTTTTGGACCATGGTATTGAGAGAAGCCTAACCTATATAAGGAGAAGATCATTAGGCAAAGAGGGGGGTAAGGAATGGATGTTTGACGAAGTGGGAAGATCTAGTATTGCTGGTTATCGGTTTGTGCTGCTTGGCTCAGGTTGGATATGACAGCGAAGGTATAAGTAATTATCTTTAGATTTGTACGCGGGTTGTCTCTAGTGAAATCACGTATACACGCGGTTTTGATATAGTCAAGTAGCGTATGCATTATGAGATTTGGTGTTTCAGGTTGCTGTTGATTCTAGTGGTTGTTGCAGAGTTTTGGGCTCTGGTTTGAGCTCTATGTTTTGATGATAGGGTTTAAGTGATTCAGTATTGGGTGATTTAGAGATTTATGATACAAGTATAAGTTGATGATTGTATTGCAGCAGTGATTGTTTTGTACTTATGGATCCAGTCTGAAAATTGATGAAACGTGGTCTCTGAAGAAAAGAAGGTTGCAGCCTTCTGTAGGTTAGCACCTACGTACTTGTATATCCTCTAGTACAAGAGCTAAGGGGGTTGTAGCTCCCTTCCAGAAGTAACTGGAAAACGAGAGAGGGTTGTAGCCCTCTGCAGGTTGTAGCCTGCGTGCTGGTAAAGGACTGCACCAGTACATTGTAAAAGAAGTTTTCTATTAAAGGAAGAAAGAGACGAATTGCAGCAGGTGGTTTTCACCCACATTGGGTTTCCACCTTATATCATGGTGTTCATGTGTGCTTCTTATGTGTGATGATCTGTTCTGTTTTATTACACCTGTCTACTATTAATGTGGTTAATAATGTTCTGATGCATTTACTGAAGATAAGCTAACTGAATCATAAGATTACTGCATATACACTTGTTGCATTTAACACAGTCGTGTATATACGTGTATATCCTTAACTGAAGTCACGTATATGAATCTGAGTGTGAAAATGAAAAAGTATCTGATTTGATAATACTGATTCATCCCCCCCCCCCCCCCCCCTCTCAGTATTATTTCCAACACTAGGAACTAGGCCAAGTAGGTCAAAAGATCAGGTGCAGACATATAATGAGGCAAGGTAGGTGTAATCAATGACACAAATGGTTTTTCATTGTAGTATGGTAATGAGGAAATCATATGAAAGAGAATAAGTGAGCAGATGCATGAATTCACTTATCTGGAAGGAAAACATTTAAATGTTAATCTCAAACAAAACATAACATTGAGATAATGATTTCTATTGAACACCCAAGAGATAAAGCATAAGAATAAATAAGATAGCTACTGAAGGTATCTAATAATCATATGCATAAGAAAAACTGGAGAAAAACGGTGTCAATAACCACATCACAAGAATCCCATAAAAATAGTTGCAACTGCCTGTATTATTTCTATCAAAATCAAGTACACTAGTTCATCCTTCCTGTGTCTGATCACTGTCCACCATTAGCAATCAAATCTTATCCTTATCATTCACATCTGGGGAAAATGTGACCTTTCGTTACCCAGCAATGGTGCTAAAATTTTAGCACTCAGTTTCTCAAGGCTGAGAAAGGAAACCAAAGGGGTAACCTCAGACCAACTTTGGACTTGGCTGCTATCCCTACCAAATCAGAGAGGGCTCTCTCTAAAATCAACCTCATAGTCAATGGAAGTGACTGGAGAATACTAGGGTTTTAGGTTAGTTATCAGCTCAGTAGGCTTTTGATTAGGGTTTGTTGGATAAGAAGCACAAGGTCGAGGAACTAGGCCAAGTAGGTCAAAAGATCAGTTGCAGACATAGAATGAGGCAAGGTAGGTGTAATTAGTGACACATGATTTTTCATTGTAGTATGGTAATGAGGAAATCATATGAAAGATAATAAGTGAGCAGATGCATGAATTCACTTATTTGGAAGGAAAACATTTAAATGTTAATCTCAAACAAAACATAACATTGAGATAATGATTTATGTTTAACACTCAAGAGATAAAGCATAAGAAGAAATAAGAATACTTACTGAAAGTATTTAATAATCATATGCATAAGAAAAATTGGAGAAAAACGATGTTAGTGACCACATCACAAGAATCCCATAAAAATAGTTGCAATTGCCTGTATTATTACTGTCAAAATCAAGTACACTAGTTCTGAATGTATCAACTTCCAATATCCAACCCTCTCTTTGACTTAATTGTGACTGTATATAGCTGAAAAACAACATTTCCCCTCTAAGGGGTCGAATCCTCCTTCATAGGAACTAGTTAATTTATATTCTCTAACCACAACCAAAAACTAGGGGAGTTAGAAACCACTTCCCCTTTAAATTAACTAATTCTCAAAGCATTTATCACAAGGTTTTTTACAATGGTCACACCTAATACACTCATTTACATCAGATAAGTTCAAGTTACAATCATTTACATCAACCCTATTTGACCTTTACCATTTGCATTGAGTAAAATCACTTAATTCTCAAAAGCGTATCAACTCAACAGAAGCGCAACAAATATTTGCAAAAGTGCAGCAACACTTTGGATGATGATTTGGAGGTCTTATAGGATGAGATTTCTGCTGCAAAAGGCATGGATGGAACGTTGAAGATGTCCTCTACACCATGGAGTCACTAAGCTAATAAAAAACCTCCATATAACCCTTTCTAAATTGACTTGAAGACAAACTGTCCAAAAGCACAGCAAGTGCCCTGAAAAAGTGGCAGAAAGGTGAAGATTTGGCACTTTTTGACTATTTATTGAAAATTTAAGACTTTTCAAGTGTGCCAAAGTACTTTTCTAACATCCTTATCCTCTAATGTGCCTCCATATTCTTTAAATTATGCATTTGGACCTCTTGAGAAAAAGCACAATAAATACTCATTGCGTTTCTGTAGACTACTTTTCCCTGTGTGCATCACAAACTCAAAATTTTCAAAAAATTGCCTCCTTTCTTTGCTTTCTTCCCTGTGTTCAGACTACCAAAGATGCATCTGCCAAGAGGTCAAGCTTATCCCTCTTCTATATTAAGAGCAAAAATCAACCTCTTACCTCTCTTGTAGATCTTTAAAATATCTACTCTAGGCTGAGTTTTTGTCACTTATGGCATGTTGGATGATCCCACTCCTTATGCCCTGGAGGGTGGTGAAGGAATACTCTAACTATTTGGCTGACTTGAAACAAGAAGAAGGGTAGTTGACTCTAAGAATCTTTCCCATGACATATTGATCTAAGTCAGATAGTGGAGGACTATTACTTTGATTAGAGCATGATGGAAGAGACTTGCTTGGTGATTTCTTCCTTTGGATTGCACCTTCTCAGTCATTTTCACAAAACTTCTAAATAGATAGTTAGGTAGTTTAGGAGCTTGATGGAAGTGAAATGCATCAATAATATGATATGATACTGATATAGCCTACTAAACCTCCCTTAACAAGTGAACCTCTTCATGAAAATCTTCATCAAAGGGCTATACTTGTCCAACAACTGTCTACTAGGAAAAATATGAGATGGAGACTCTTTATATTGTGGCTTCAAGAACATCTTGTAGTGCTCTAGGTCTAAATCCATCCCCTTGAACCAAATTTCACCTTCATTAGAGATTGTAGTGGCTGATGCTATGACCTCTTCTGACACTAAAAATTTAACCCCTACTATGGTAACATGATCTTTCCTTAAATTCATGGCAAATAGGCTTGGTAAACCTTGATGATAACCTACCTCTTGCACCTTTAGACAAAACCCTAGCAGCCTACCTACTCAAATGATCTTCTGATGAATTCTTATCCATTGACCTCTTTCATATGAGTCGGATCATATCTTGAGATTTTTCCTCCTTAAACTTCTTTCTTTCACTTTCATTCTCCATGATTTGACTTTACTTTTGACAAAAACCCTAGTTTCAAACAAGAATGGGCAAGGGGACTGAGCTGCAAAATAGGGTTGAAAACGCAGCAACTTGAGGTGAGGGAATGAAGGGGAAGGATGATAGGATAATTTCTAAGGAACCTATGGGGGTTAGGGATATGTGTGAGGAAGGTAATGGGAGTGGAATTTCTCCAATTGAGTGAGAAAATAGGAGGGAAAAGGAAAAACACAATCCTAAGCTAGAAGCGCAACAACTAGCTAGGGTTGTGAGGGAAAATAATAAAATGAGTGATTTTGAGTGTAGGGAAAGGTGGAAAGTGTTTGATTAGGGTGATTACAGATAGGCAAGCTTAGAAACAAAGGCAGATTCTCTTGAAAACAAGCCAAAAACCATGAAAATGCAAAAACGCGGCAAAAACGTAACAAAACCCTAAGCAAGGAATTTAATCAATTTTCTAAGGGAATTGACTGCATATAGGGTTTGTGAAGGCTCCACTTACTTGTTGAAAGATTCTTTGAAACACTGAAATGAAAAATAAACCTATTCTTTTCTCCTTTTAGCCTCCCAATAAAAAGCGCAGCGAGGCCCTCGAGAAACACAACAAATTGATAGCTAAAGCAGTGGTGATGGAATTTCGATGCTTTGATGGCTATGGTGAGTGTCTCAACGATAGAAAGGAGCTCTCAGAACTTTTGAAAGGATGAAATGAACTTTGAAATGTTTTGATTCCCCATTATACTCGAAAAATCGAATTTTTGGCTTTGATGGTTGAATGACATCATGTGTACTTTTGACAAAATGACTTCGCTGATATGATTTGGTTGTAGCATTATAACTTGAATAGAAAATGATACTTTGATTGATTTTTGAAAACTTTATTCCCTAATTTTCTAACTCCCATGATGATGACAAAAATGAATGGCATGACTCGCTTGTTTGATATTGATTATTGACATGATGATCATCAAATGCATATCATAGACCATGACCTATATGATGACCCACTAACTCTTTTGATAACCTAGGGCATGGAATGATGACATGACCATGATATCTAATGGTGACCTTGAAGAAGTGGAGGTAGTAGGAATGATGCCTAGACAAATAACTTTGGGACCTTTTGAAAACTAGGAGAGATGTCAAATTTTATTTGAAAATATAATAATTTGACGTAAGACTGTATAAAAAACATGAAAGAGTAAATTTGATCAATGTGACTAATGGACACTAACACATTTGTCACCAAAGTCTCTGACCGCTACTAGCTCTGCCTCTGTCGACTGAAAACTTTGTGCTTCTGTTGACTCTACCTCTGTGCCATCTGCACTTTTGTCAACTTTGCTCTGCGCTCTCCAATATATGACTGCTGCTAGCCTCTACCTCTGTCACACTGATCCATCGTGCTACTTTGTATTGTGGGATCCCATAGAAAGGTAATGATCCATGAGACAAAACATCTCAATGGACCTTGCCCAATTTCTAAAACTCTTGGCCTAAGGTTTCATATCGTCACACCTCACACCTAGAGGTATGGCTGCATGTGCTCCTACCCACTTGACATGAAATTTACCCCTACTGGAGGTCTTTTCTTGAATGGATGTCTCCACTTAGTCTCCTATATGCTTCTCCAATTGTGGTTGCTCCACAACTTGTTGAAGTTGCTTTTGAGCTTGCTTTTGAGGCTGCATGTTGAGAAGTAATTTATGCTCCCTCTCAACCACCAAGTCTCTAAAATGTGTCGTGCTCCTCAAGGCTTTGCATGCAACTTGTATCTCAAGTGCATACAAATTCTTGACTCGCACAAAAATCTATTTCATATGTCCCACAGTCACAATATTTTTTGAAACAAGAGCTGATTTTAAATCGGTGATATCTCCCTCATCCGAACTTCGATTTGAACGATTTTTTTTTGAATTTGGGAATTTTTTCACAAGGAATCTAGATTTGCTATTTGTTTAAAAAAAAAAAACACAAATATTTTCAAATCTTCTCTACAAACTCACAGCCCAAAAAAATCTTGCTTCTATACCGTGTAGATTTTTACTGTAAATTCAACAGCTTAAATCTTGCTTCTATACCGTGTAGATTTTTACTGAAATTTAACAGCTTATGTGATGTACCAAACACAAAACAAGAATATACTCTACCCAAAATTGATCGATGGAAACAATACGCAGAAAATGAAGAATATCAATCGCACATAACACAATATTTCACTAGGGAAAGCAACTTCTCAAAACCTCGACTATCTATATTGCATTAACTAGAACATCTGAGAAGAAAATACAATGCTTATTCATCCTGAACAATTCTTGCACTAGTACAATCTTACTATCTACCTCACAAGCCATCTCAAGCCAACACTTAGCCAATTTTTCTATCTGCCAAGCCCCTACTTCTTTGCGCAATCCCTAAGAGAATTAGCCTCTATTTAATATGGAAATTCTCTCTCCATAATTGTGCAATCCAAATATAGGTCCTCACCTTACTGCATGCACCATCTGTACAACTCAGAAAATTATACAACATATAGTACATTGTCCCTGAACTCTAATCTCAATATGGTCTTCCTCTGAACTAACATGCATGATTTATTTATGAGTGAATCTTCAAATAGCTGGTGTGGTACTGGTGATGCACTAGTGCACTACTCCTCTACTAGACCTCTACTAGTTCCTCCAACATCTAGAACTAGTTTATCTAACTATAACTGAGTTAAACTGAGCTATCTAATTACAACTCAAAATAACTCAACTTGGGCCCCTAAAATTTAGGGATCACTCTACATGACTCTAGATAGACTTCCAACTCGAGTTTCCTAAGTCAATTAGGTCAATTTAACTTAATTAACTATTACAGTTGCTATGAGAATAGAATTTCGATTTAATTCAAGACAAATTAAATTGGAATTTATAGATGTTATTTTTAACATTTACTTTTGTTATTTTCAATAGGCATAGAATTGGGCATTTTAGTCCCAGGATGCCGACACAATATGTTATGGGAGTGTCCAAAGAGCCTTGGACACTAGAACATCGTGTTATGGGAGCGTCAAAGGTTTCAAAGGTAGATCTAGAGGTATCAGTCCCCGGACGCTTGCACAGAGTGGTCTTGAGAGCGTCTGGGCGGTCCTGGATGCATGCCTAGTAACAACAAGGGATTGTCGAAGGGTTTTTGAGCATATCTGGTGAGTAGGTCCTTGGACGCATGCACGGAATGGTCTGGGCTTCTAGAGACGCTGACATACAATTATGCAGAGAGCGTCCAGATCTACTATAGACGCTCGCACAATTCCTCCTCCCTGTGTCCGAGACTCAAAGATGAGATTTTAGTATTCTGAAATTCCGCTTAGTGACCGTAGTGTTCAGCACAATGACGACAGCATCTAGCAGTTGTATACAGTCAGTGACAACATATTACAGTCATCATAATCAGAATGAAGTATTGTGAATCGGATGGTCACCTAGAAGATGTCAGTTCCACAGATGTGTTGCAGATAGCAAGGTATGCAAGGAGAAAAAAGTTGAATGTTTGCCATAACATCAACATGCATATTGAACTTGTGTTTGCAGGTGACTGGGACATACATATAGATATGTAACTATGATTGTGCTACAAGATGTTGGCATGATTTGGCTGATTAATATAGATGAATAATGTTTTGTCGCGATGATTGATAATAATTTTGAATTGATGATTTAGATATGTTTTGACTATAGGTCTCTCTACGATAGAAAAATTGGACACGATGTGATGTCTAATTATCTTATTTGATGATTGTTGATTTTCCCTGATGTCTATAATGACTTTGTATTGGCCTCCTCATTCCTAGAACAATGGTTGAGGTACTAATAGTTGTGATTCAACATGAAAATGGAAATTGCATGACTCATCTTTGGTGTATGAATTATCTCCTAGTGACATAAATGACTTACATTATGATTATGAGAATGACTTGATAAAGTTCAGATTGATAACACATGATTAATGACAACTTGTTGGCATGATTTGATATGAGCGCCACATTTTTCCTAGTTGAAACAATTGATATTGTGATATTGATGGTTTTGATAATATTTTTAACCTGATTTCTGAGCTTTGATAAGCTGACTTTGTTGTTGTGATGGTACAACATTGATTTATGTAAGGCTGATTATATTAGCTTAGCAAGGCATTATGATTAGAGCATTGCATGAAGCAAGCTCCCTAATCCAGATATGTCCATAAGTGGACAGTCATTTGATGAAGTGAAGATGATGAGTTCCAAGGTATGGCTTGAGTTCCAAGGTACACCTTTGATTTTGACTATGGTTTTGGTTTTATAACCTAATGGTATTCTCTTGATGGGTTATGAACCTCTAATGATCTAAATCAGAGGGAGATGGCTTCTGAAGACCGAAATGATGTATTATAGCATGATGAATCGAATTCTAGAATTTGGTAAAGAAATTCGATATTGCAAAGTTATTGAAAATTCTTTTGAGTAATGAAAATGCAAATCCTTGGATACTCCAATTTGAAGTTCAAGATGTTGTTGAACTTGCCATGGAACCCGATAGTTGGTTGAAGCATTGATGTTCCATTTTAAACATCCATTTGTATATGTATGATTTGCATAGAACCTAAATAAATTCATGACTAAGCTACTTCATTCATATAGAGTTGCCACTGAGCATGCTTTGAAACATCTGCATGACGTGTTCTATTTCTTAAGATGAGATATTTCTCCTATGATATGTGATTGCATGGATGTATTGTTGATATTTGACATTATTGTTTTGAAGCACAACTGGATGTTGCTTTAGTATGAGATCTACCATGATATCTTGGATGAGAGGCCTATAGCATGACCAAGGTTGAACATGATGTTGCTAGCATGACTAGCTGTGAGGCAAGATGAAGAAGCTCCTTAGAGAGTTGCCTAAGCATGATCTGGATATGACATGGATACATTGTGATTCGATGAGCAAAATTTCCATATTTATAGATGGGACCAAGATACTCTCATATATTGAGACAGTGCAATTCTTCAAAACAAGCTCAGGCTTGTGGTTGGCACCTCCTTGAGAGGGAGGATGATTATGGTACCCTTTTGTGATTTATATGATTATATATGATGTGACATGATATTTGATTTGATTTTCTATATGAACAAGAAACAGTTGCTATTGAGACAATTTGATACCATATTTGAGTATGATGAGAGCAACGTTGATTAATGACACTTAACCAACTCTTCCTCTCTGTCTGGGCTCCTAGGGTAAGGAATTGAGGTAGAAGGGCTCCTCGTGTTGAGGGAACTTCGGAAAATATGGTATCACCCCTATCTATTACCCATAGGGTTGGAGAAAGTTGCTCCCCTATATTCATAGGGTCGGAGAATGCTACTCCCCTGTTTGGTCTTTGTAGAGTATACCCCAGTTGGAATCATACCCACAACCAGGCTAGCATGTCGGGAATACTGCTACTTGTTTGGCCAACAAGTTGAGAGTGTACTTGGGGTGTATAACCCAAGTCGATTATGATGCAAGTGTTTTACCACATGACTATTCAAGGTCATCGATGGGAAGATCAATAGGAAATATGATGGTTTGAGATAACCATATGCGATTCGAGGTTAAGGTTGAGCTCCCTTATGAGATCCCAGGGTGTTTGGATATCCTATTGCTCGATATGGGGTTGCAGATGTATAGCTCCCCCATGAGATTTTAGGTTGAGATATGTTCCTCGATTTGGTTCCAAGTTTAGATGTGCTCCCTGATGATATGCTCTCTGATGATCATCCATGATGATATTATGGGTAGAATCTCGTTGCCAGAGATTCTAGGTAGCAGGATGATGGATAGAGGGTGGTAGCTTGAGCCCTCCTTTGGTAACAATTTGTTCTTCTTCTAGATCCAAGAATGATGAACATATGAGCAGGAACAATCAAGAGATAATTAGGAATAAGAAAAGGATAGATTGAGATGTACAATGATGATTTGTGATGATGAGACACTTGAGATGGACATGGAATGATAACTACATGATAGAGATGATCTCTGATGATACGTGATGACACTTGAAGATTCCAGAATTGCATATTGATCAATGGAAAGATAAAGGCAGGTGGAATTATCCCTAGTTGAGAGGGAGTGTTAATTTTTGCAACTGCGGTCAAATTCCACTTTGGATAGCTCATATGATGAAGATAATCATTACAATAGATTCCTATTTTCAGTAGGACCAAAATTGACCTAAATATCACCCAATTTGGTCAAGCAGAAGTTGAGTTTTTAATTATTTTATTCATACATATATTATGGAATGGGTCAGCCCTAACCACTAGGTAACTTCTTAGGTTGGCCTTAACCCCAAGTCCTCATGAAAGCCTATAAATAGAAGATACCTCAAGCTCATTTGGACACATTCATTTAAGCAATCTTCTCTTCTCTTATTATCATGGTTCGCACAAGTTTGTCGAAGGAAAGTTCACACAGGGGTCTGCAATCTATGGGTTGAAGCTCACATTGGTCTAAGGTTTTCTAGATCTCGGACGCTGGCAAAGAACTGGGAATTTTAGTCCCTGGACACTGGCACAATGTTTTATAGGAGCGTCAAGAGAGCCTTGGGGGTTGGCACAATGTGTTATGGGAGCGTCTAGGGTTTCAGAGGTAGATTTGGAGGTATTGGTCCCTGGATGCTTGCATGGAGTGGTCCTGAGAGCATTTAGGCAATCCTGGATGCATGCATAGTAACTACAAGGGAGAATCCAAGGGTTTCTGAGCAGATCTAGTGAGTATGTCTCTAGACGCATGCACAAAATGGTATGGGTGTGTCTGGTCTACCAGAGACGCAGACATACAGTTATGTAGAGAGCATCGAGATCTACTATAGATGCTCGCACAACTCCTCCTCCCTGTGTCCAATACTCAAAGATGAGATTTTAGTATTCTGAAGCTTCTACTCAGTGACAACAGTGTTCAATAATGTTCGGCACAGTGACAAAAGTATCCAGCAGTTGTCTACAGTCAATGACAGCATATTACAGTCATCAGAATCAGGGTTTTTTTTCAAGCATGATTAGATATGTTTCATGGATATCATAGTTATTTTATACGCATAGATAAAGTTATGGATCATTGTACTCTCTTTTGTTGAATCATTTTATGACGATATAAGAAGAAGAATATTTGGAAGGGGTTTCCCCATAGTGGGTTTTTCCCTGGTCTCGGACCAATCCTAGTGTCTCTATGTGTGTGCATGCTTTTCTTTTATTGTTCCTTTATGTTCCATTGCATTGATGATGATGATGATGTTGTTCTTTCTATATAATTACATATGTGGAAGAATAATGGTGCAAATCCAAATAATGTAATGATTATTTGGGGTGAACTTAATGTATTAATGAATAAATGAAATTATCAAAGCAAAGAACAATGTAGCCCTATGAAAAATTAACACCCTTGATAGTTTGGGTGGAGGCATGTACCTTGGATTCCTCGTAGGGAGTGTTTTGTCACCTCCTCTACTTGTTTTTTGGTTTTTACAATGAATTTTGGATTCCCAAGATTGGGTGTAACTATTGTGGATAATTCCATTGAGGGTTTACGTGTCGAACCTTTGGATTCCCTTGGTTGCTTAAGGGTGGAGGTTTCGAGCCTCTGTATTTCCTTGGTTGCTTGAGGGTGGAGGTGTTGAGCCTTTGGATTCCCATAGTTGCTTGATGGTGGAGGTTTCAATCCTCTAGATTTCCTTGGTTGCTTGAGGGTTGAGGTGTCTAACCGTTGGATTCCCTTGGTTGCTTGAGGGTGGAGATGTCGAGCCTCTGTATTCCCTTGGTTGCGTGGGGGTGGAGGTGAGATCCTATGGATTCCCTTGGTTGGCTAGTGGGTGGAGGTGGTTGAGCCTTTGGATTCCCCATTTCAGCATGAGAATGGTAGAGGTATAGTTCTCCTTGATTTGCTGACATGTGGAGGTGTTGGACCTCTGGATTCCCTGAGTTCAATTGACTGCATTAAGTAGCTGGTGAGTGGAGGTAGTTCGGCCTATGGAGTCCCTGTTTCAGCTAGCATTTTGGTTTTCATCCTTTAACCAATCATCCTCAAGCTCTAGAATATGGCTCAGGGGTGATAGCTACAAGAAAGACTTAGATGCAACTTGTCTACAGGTGGGTTGATATTTGAAGTTCCAATCTTAGTTTTCAGTTGTTTGACATTAATAAGATAATTTTCTTATCTGTAAACTTGATGCATTGAAAAGATGAACATTTTTATTATGTAATGCATTCATGTCTTAACATTGTTAATGAATGAATATGTTATTCTTGTTTGTCTATGAAGATACTCCTTATGTATATGTGTAATTCTCATGATTATACGAGGTCATGAGGCCTTTGTGTTATGGTAATATGTCCAAGAAGTGCAGAGATGTTTGTACGGTCCCTTGTGATTACGAAGTCTGGTCCACCAAGTTGTTACAGTGTGTGGATGCCTCAGTGAATAATCAAGTCAACGAGAAGGCCAGGATGACGATGGCCTAAGAGGGTGGTGTTTTCCCTGTTGAATGTTTAGTCGAAGGAAGCTAAGACATGAGTCAATGGTGACGAATCTGGTGTAGCCTCACTACAATTCGACTGAAGGGTACTCGAATTATATGATCAATTGAGGCTTGAATTGAGTTAAGAAGTGTGTTATGAGCATAGTTAGAAAGGTGATAGGTTTCCATGTCAACACTTAGTGGCCAGTGTGAAGTCCATTGTGGGCAGACCCAGATTGTTGGTATGTTAGTCATTTAAGGTCATTGACTAGTGAGGTTGTGGCTTGGTTGATACTTACATGAATAAAGTATTCAACATATGATATAGGTCTCGAAGAGCATGGGATACATTCATCACTATCAACTAGATGAAGGCTTCAAATGGTCTTGTTTAGTCGAGTGAGTTGACTAGTTGGGTCGCTTCAAATGACCTTGTTAGTTAAGGTAAGTCGACTAGGTCGAGTTGTTTGTCCGATCTTATCTAGTTGAGGTAAGATGAGTAGTTTTAGTTCCTTCGATTGACCTTTTCAACCAATGTAATTCAACTAGTTGGGTCATCTTTGACTGACCTTGAGTAGTCATGCTATGCTGAGAGATAAGTGTATGGCCTGAGTATAAGAGATAGGTGAATCTATGCACTTATTTCATTAAGTTGATGTGTATAATTTACAGGCATGAATTTCTTCTAATTCCATTGTATGCTTTGTGTATGTGAGTTATGGTGATTTGAAAAGAATGCACATTTATGTTGTGTTTGGGACTTGGTTAAGCTCCCTGTGAATTGGTTAGGTGCACTTAGATGCATGTCTCTATGTAATTTATTGAGAAAGATAACAACCTAAGTCATTATTATTATCCCCTCAAATTCTGAGAATAATCTTTTGTGCACTTCAACATCATGTAAATGGTAGCGTGAGCACAACGATCTATGATTTTCATGGCCAAGGTGTTCTAGAAAAGTATGTAAGAACTTGGAGTCCAATCCTTGATCTCGTTGAAAACATGTTTGATTATCTATCAAGTTAGAGTTAGAAAATGGGACTTGTTAGGTTGGGGGCCAACCATTTGGCCAAAAGTTTAAATCTTGTAAGGTGAAGTCGAGACCAACCCAATGAATCCATCCAAGCGATCGAGACCGAGCCCAAGTCGGCTCAGTCAGAGGTCAAGGCATGGTCGGCAGTTGGGCAAGTCGGATAGAAAAAGGGTGGACAGATAAAATCTTTGGCCAATAGGCTGGAGTACTAGTGAGTAAAATATAGGTCGGGCTCATGCCAAGTCAGCGTTAAGGTAGTCAAGGTTAGAAGCAAGTTTCCCCCATTATCATAATTGGGAGGAGCCGTTGGTCGAGAATTCGGTCAGGTTGGAGGTCAGGGATCTAGTTAATCGTTACATAGTGTTTATCATAATGGCCTAACTACTGGATATATATGAAGAGAAATATTTGCATGTGGACTTCCCACAGTGGCAAGGTTTCCACATAGGTGCTATGTGGGTGACACGTGGGGACCATTGTTGATGTGGTAAGGCTTTAGGGAACTATCTTAAAATGGTTATATCTTTTTATCCATTAGTCAGATCGAGATAAAATTTATATCGTTGGAAGGGTCTTGACGAGATGAATACGATGGTGTTGTTTATTCTGGATTTTGAGAAGATTGAAAAAGATCAAAATTTTAGGACCGTATTTCCATTACTGCACTTTAGAGGTTGGATCATCATAGTAACTGCCTCCTTTTACCCTTAGATGGGGCTAGAGATAGTAGGGGGTATGTCACAGAGTGGCATTAGAGCCAAGTTCCAAACACTGGACCTTTGGGAGTAGAATTGATGCCTTGTTACATAGTTATCAAAGCAAAGGTTTAACACAAACCTTTGGAGATTAGATGAGTTTTTAAAAACATTATGATAGGTGTTAAAACCTGGTTGTCATTTAGATTAATTATCTATGTTTCTTAATGAGATTGATTGTGTTAGGCACATGTATCATGGTGCTAATTCTTTGACATGATTTTATTGTTATTGATGTATTAACATGGGATATAATGTTTCAACCAGCCTTACATTAGTAGATTCCTAATAACAAGTCAAGGAAATGATTTGGTTATGTAATTGAATTTTGTTTAATCTAACATTTGCATGTGTGTATGGCAGAACATAAGAAGACATTAAGAGAAAAAGAAATGAGCAACATAATGTTCCATTGTATTTTTGACATGTCACAAGATGGTCATGAAGAGGAAAGGTTAGTTGATCATTAGGGTGAGCAAAACTCTCCTAACTAGTTGGACACACTGAGAAGCTTAAGGGTTGAAATAAGGAGTTGCAAGGTTGACAATGAAAGGTTTATCCGAGCACAAGAGAGGAAAGAAAAAGTGAATGCATTCATATTTCAAAGCCTCTCAGATTTACAAAGGCAAAAGCAGCATGAGTTTGGAGCTAGACATAGAGGTAGGAAAAGTCCCACGGAACAAGAAGAAAAGACTAATGGATCAGATGAGACTAATAAGGGAGCCTCTAAAATTTTGTGTGTGTGGAGAAAATGATCGCAAAAGAGATTGTCCACAGCGGAGGGATGTTGGGCCACAAATTTACAACGCATAGGAAGCTCATACTATGGGGGGGCGTAGCTCAAAACATACCTAGCATATATGCAATTCTAGACAATGAGAAGGCCACCAGGCTTCCATAATTGAAATGGAAGGCGAGCTTTGCAATCAATTTATTTAAGTTTTAATTGACCCTATATCAAACTATATTTATATCATCCTAGAGTTCGTGGAGTGGTGTCGATTGGCTCAAAAAGCACACGTAGAATCATGGTTGGTCCAACTGGAAACTGGGACAAAAAGGAGGGTCGACCAAGGGTGAAATCATGTCCGTTTGAGTTAAATGGCATGACAAAGATTGCTAATTTTAATTTACATCCCCTAGGTGCATATGACACATTGTTTGGCATGGATTGGTTATCCATGCATCACACCAATGTAGATTACTTTAAAAAAACAATTGAGATCTTGATGAGTCTAGGGAAAGAAGAATGTTGCAAGGGAAATTAAAACCCACTTCAGTGAGGCTAATCACAACTATGCAAGCCAAGAGAAATCATAAGAAGGGGTGCATTTTATTTGTTGTGAAAATTTCCAACAACATTGAAGCTAATAGCAACGTTGGGAGTAATGATAGTGATGTTCTGTTAAAATACCCTATATTGAACCAGTTTCAAGATGTATTTCCTGAATAAATTCTTGGGTTTCCTCGTCATAGGGACGTGGATTTCTCCATTGAACTAAGACCAAGAGTAGCTTCAACATCCAAGGCCCCATATAGAATGAGTACCCCTGAGTTAATTGAGCTAAATTCGAAACTCATTGAGATGTTGTACAAGGGATACATAAGGCCAAGCATGTCCCCATGGGGAGCACCACTCCTATTCGTGAACAATAAGGATGGCACACTCAAGCTATGCATCAATTACATGCAATTGAATAAGGTAACCATTAGGAATAAGTATCCCTTGCCACAAATTAATGATCTATTTGATCAATTGAGGGGAGAAACAGTCTTCTCCAAGGTTGAACTAATATCAGGGTCTCATTAAGTACACATTAAAGTCAAAGGTATCCATAAGACAGTCTTCATAACGAAGTATGAGAATTACGAGTTTGTGGTAGTTCCCTTCGGGCTTACTAATGCCCCTGCAACTTTCATGTGCCTTATGAATAATGTTTTGCACCCTTACTTGGATAAGTTTGTAGTAGTTTTTGTTGATGTTGAGTGTGGAGCCTGATTATCTTTTGTATTCAAAGGTATCGTTGCATTGGACCCGAGTTCAAAATGGGGCGGCAACGCGGCCCGTAAAATATTCGCTGCAAGGGGGGGGGTAAAATTTCCTTGTAAAATGTTGTAATTTCGTAGTCAATTTGGGTTGTTCATTAGGCGGAGATCTGACGGTAGAAGTTATGTTTAATTTAGGGTTTTTTGCCCTAGAAGGAAACCCCTCGCTATATATGAGGGAATTGTATTGCGTCTATGTAGATCTGTAATATATAATTTTCTAAAAATTGGTATCAGAGCCGAAGGTCTATTTGGCTGAAAAACTCGCAGGAGAGAAGGGTTCCTGGTTCGAGTGGGAGAAATGGCGGAAGATGGTAGGTTTAGGGTTGAAAAAATCAACGGCCAAAACTACCAGTTGTGGAAGATGCAGATGGAAGATTAACTGTATTAGAGAGATCTATACCAACCATTGAGTGGAAAGACAAAGAAGCCGACGATTATGACAGACACAGAATGGGATATTCTCGATAGAAAGGCACTTGGAACAATACGGTTGTGCCTAGCAGCATCGGTAGCATTTAATATTTCAAAGGAAACAACAATAGAGGGTTTAATGTCGACAATGGCCAAACTATATGAAAAACCCTCGGCCTCAAATAAGGTATTTCTTATGAAGCATTTATTTAATATAAAGATGTCAGAAGGTGGATCTGTTGCTAATCATTTCAATGAATTTAATATAGTTACCAGTCAGTTAAGTTCTGTAGGGGTAACTTTTGATGATGAAGTTAGGGCTCTGTTATGTTTGTGCTCATTGCCAAAAAGTTGGAATGGTTTAGTTATGGCCATTAGTAACTCTGTCTCTGGATCTAATACTTTAAAGTTTGATGATGTTGTCGGTGCAATCCTTAGCGAGGAAATGCGACAAAAAAGCTTTGGTGAGACATCAGGTAATGCTTTGACTACAGAGACTAGGGGAAGAAAAATGGAAAGAGGAAAGAGCCCAGGATATCGGAGTAAGTCAAGAAAAGGAAGATCCAAGTCCAAATCGGGGATAGTGTGCTGGAAATGTGGGAAGAAAGGACACCTAAAGAAAGACTGCAAGTCTCGGGAGGGAAAAGAAGGAGACGCGCAGCAAGAAAACAATCATGAAGCGAATGTGACAGGTGATGTGTTGCAATATGCTTTGATTCTTTCTTTAGAAAATATTATCGATGCCTGGGTGGTAGATTCAGGGGCCTCATTCCATGCCACACCTAATAGGAAACATTTTCATGATTATGTTCAAGGAGATTTTGGACAGGTTCGATTGGGTGATAATAAAACCTGTAAAATCGTTGGAATGGGTACAGTTTTCATAAAACAGCAGAATGGAAATCAATCGCTATTAAAGGAGGCAAGGCATGTCCCAGATTTGAAGAAAAATCTGATTTCAACAGGGCAGTTGGGAGGTGAAGGCTGTGTGACTACTTTTACAGATAAAACCTGGAAGGTCACAAAAGGATCCTTGGTAATAGCAAAAGGAGGAAAGGTTGGTACATTGTGTTGATGCAATGGTATTTTTAATTCCGTTAATGCTTTAACCTCTACAGGAGAAGATATGGTTTTGTGGCATCATAGGCTCAGGCACATGAGTGAGAAGGGGATGCAGATTCTTCACTCAAGAAATTTTTTGCCAGTTTTGAAGCATGTTGATTTAAAATTCTATGAGAATTGTGTTTATGGAAAACATAAGAGAGTCAGATTCCTCAGAGTTGGGAAAGAAAAGAAGAGAAAAAAGTTAGAGCTTGTGCATACAGATGTATGGAGGACCTGCTCGGGTATCATCTCTTGATGGATCTCATTATTATGATACTTTTATTGATGATGCAACCAGAAAAACCTAGATTTATTGTATTCGAAATAAATCTGATGTGTTTGATATTTTCAAGAAATGGAAAGCTTTGGTTGAAAATGAGACAGGAGAATGGTTGAAGTGTCTCAGATCAGACAATGAAGGTGAATATTGCAGCAAAGAGTTTGATAGGTACTGTTCTGAGAATGGAATTCACATAGAGAAGACAATTCTAGGAACACCACAAGAAAATGGTGTGTCAGAAAGGATCAATAGGACAATCATGGAGCGTGCAAGGTGCATGAGATTGCATGCAGGATTGCCTTTACAATTTTGGGCAGATGTTGTATATACTGTTGTTTATCTAATAAACAGAGGGCCTTCAAGTTCCTTGGATTGTAGTATTCCAGAGGAGGCATGGACAGGCAAAAGGGTAAACTACTCTTTTTTAAAGACTTTTGGTTGTGAAGCCTTTGTCGACATTAATAAAGAAAATAGAACAAAGCTTGAGGCAAAATCAAGGAAATGTACCTTTATTGGATATGGTGTTAATGATTTTGGTTGTCGCTTTTATGATTATGAAAAACACAAAATCATTAGGAGCAGAGATGTCATATTCAATGAAAAGGTTTTGTATAAGGATCAGTTGCAGGAAAAGAAACAGAAAATACACAATGCTTGACGAGATCACAGAAAAAGTGATGGTGCCAGAAAATCATAATGATCAACATCCAGAACAACAACCATAACAGCAACAAGCACCTCAAACACCTGAAGGTGGTGTTAGAAGATCTACCAGGATAAGTAGACCCCCTAAACGATACTCTCCTTCATTATATTATGTATTGTTGACTGATTCTGGTGAACCAGAATGCTATGAAGAAGCAGTACAGGTAGAAACCAGGAAGAAGTGGGAGCAAGCCATGAAAGAAGAGATGGACTCCTTAGCACATAACCAGACTTGGGACTTAGTCAGGTTGCCTACAGGTAAAACAACATTGCAGAATAAATGGGTTTACAAGTTGAAGGAAGAAGATGGAGGTAGAAAAAGGTATAAAGCTAGACTTGTGGTGAAAGGATTTGCACAGAAAAATGGTATAGATTTTGATGAGATATTTTCTCCTGTTGTTAAAATGACTTCAATCAGAACTATTTTAAGTCTAGTAGCAGTTGAAGATTTGCGTCTTGAGTAGTTAGATGTAAAGACAACCTTTCTCCATGGGGATTTGTAGGAAGAGATATATATGCAGCAGCCACAAGGATATGAGGTAAAAGGGAGGAGAAACTAGTGTGCAGGTTGAAGAAGAGCTTGTATGGCTTAAAACAGGCTCCAAGGTAGTGGTATCTAAAATTTGATAGCTTTATGTATGAACAAGGTTATATTAGATGTCACTATGATCATTGTGTTTATCTCAAAAGGAAAAATGATGGCAGCGATATTATATTGTTATTGTATGTAGATGACATGCTTGTTGCAAGTTCTAACATGCAGGAAATAAATGTGCTCAAAAGAAAATTGGAAAACTCATTTGCAATGAAGGATTTGGGTGCTACAAAACAAATCCTTGGTATGAGAATAACTAGAGACAGGAAGAATCGCAAATTAACATTGTCTAAAAGTGAGTATATAGAAAAGGTGTTGAAAAGGTTTAATATGCAGAATGCAAAACCAGTTAGTATACCTTTGGCTAGCCATTTCAAATTAAGTAAGGAGGACTGTCCCAAGACTCAGGAAGAAATGGCTCATATGTCTAAAGTTCCATATGCATCAGAAGTTGGAAGCTTAATGTATGTAATGGTCTGCACAAGACCTGATATTGCACATGCAGTAGGATTTGTAAGCAGGTACATGAACAATCCAGAAAAAGAACATTGGATGGCGGTGAAGTGGATTCTCAGGTATTTGAGAGGTACCACAAATCAATCATTATGCTTTGGTGGTTCAAACATTGCTCTACAGGGATATGTTGATGCAGATATGGCGAGTGATAGAGATAACAGGAGGAGCACAACAGGTATGTGTTTATTGTAGGTGGAACAACTATCAGTTGGGTCTCAAAACTACAAAGTGTTATTGCACTCTCAACAACAGAAGCAAAGTATGTTGCTACTACAGAGGCTAGTAAAGAAATGATTTGGTTACAAAAGTTTCTGGATGAATTGGGTAAGAATCAGGAGTTGGGCAGGTTATACAGTGACAGCCAGAGTGCCATACATCTTGCAAAAAACTCTGCATTTCATTCCAAGACTAAACATATACAGCTCAAGTGCCATTTCATACGTTCAGCGTTGGAAGATGGACAGTTGAAGCTGGAAAAGATACACACCAACCAGAATCCTGCAAATATGTTAACAAAAGTTGTAACCACGGAGAAACTGAGAATCTGCTCAGTTTCAATTGGTCTTCAAGTATGATGAAGAAGATGAGAGACAGGCAGGTCCAAAGTGGAGCCATTGTCCAGCAAATGAAGCAGCGGTGGAGTTGCTATAATCAATCTCCAAGTGAGAGATTGTTGGGTGTGGAGCCTGATTATCTTCTGTATCGTTGCATTGGACCCCAGTTCGAAATGGGGTGGCAATGCCGCCCGTAAAATATTCGTTGTAGGGGGGTCTAGGGGGGGCCCATAAAATTGCCTTGTAAAATGTTGTAATTTCATAGTCAATCTGGGCCGTTCATTAGGCGAAGATCTGACGGTAGAAGTTATGTTTAATTTAGGGTTTTTTGCCCTAGTAGGCAAATCCTCGCTATATATGAGGGAATTGTATTGCATCTATGTAGATCTGTAATATATAATTTTCTAACAGTTGATGACATTTTGGTATATTCAAAGACCAAGGAGGAGCATGAAGAACATTTAACTGCAACGCTACAATTTCTAAGAGAACAAAAGCTTTATGCAAATATTAGTAATTGTGACTTATTTCAGTCACAAATCCATTATCTAGGACACATCATCAAAGGAGGGAGTAGTTGTTGATTCAAAGAAGATCAAAGCCATCATGGAATGGCCAACACTAAAGAATGTGGCTAAAATTAGGTCCTTTGTGGGACTAGCAGGCTACTATAGAAGATTCATTCAAAATGTCTCCAAGATTGGTTATCTAATAATTGAACTACAAAAGAAAGGAAATAAGTTTGAATGGAGAGTTAAATGTGCAACAAGCTTTGAACAACTGAAGAAAATGCTCATTAATGCACTAGTGCTAAGGATTATAGGTCCGGACAAGGACTTTGTAGTATTCAAGGATGCCTACAAGGAAAGACTTGGTAGGGTCTTAATGTCGGAAGGCAAAATGGTTTGTTATGAATCATAAAAGTTAAACGAGCACAAGCAAAACTACGCAACTCATGACCTGGAGTTGGCTGCCATCATTTACGCATTAAAAATATGGATGCATTATCTTCTTGGTAGGAGATTTATTCTAATGACTAATCATGGAGGGAATTTGTTTGATCAACCTAAATTGAATGCAAGGAAAACTAGATGGATGGCCACACAGTGAGTGTGATTTTGAAATTAAATGCATAAAAGGTAAAGAAAATCGAGTTGTTGATGCACTCAACAGGAGTTTGTAATTAAATCATATAACAACCATAAGCTAATATGGAATAGACCTTGAAGAAAGAATTAAAAATGCAAGGAAACATGATGAAAAATATCAGTTGATAAACAACAAGCATGTGAGGGTGAAAAGGACAAGGAATATTGCCTTGCAAACGATGAGTTGATTAGATTCAAAAATTAAATATGTGCCAAATTACAGTGATATAAAGGAGTTGATATTAAAATACTTCCATTGCAAGTTGTATTTCGACCATCTGGGATATCAAAAGACTCTTACATCCATCAAGAAATCCTACTATTGGCATGATCTAAAAAGAGAGGTGGCTGATTTCATTTCCAAGTGCATGGAATGCTAGCAAGTAAAGGTCGAGTCTGATTACCAAGCTGGTTTATTGCAGCCCATTCCCCTTTTGGAATGGAAATGGGAGGCAATTTCCATGGACTTGATTACAGGGCTTCCAAAAAATTCCAAACAACATGATGTAATCATGGTAGTGGTTGACAAGTTAAGCAAAGTGGCTGACTTTGTGGCCGTTAAGTCTACAAATTCAGCAAGTGATGTCGCTCAAATTTTTATCAAGGAGATTATGAGATTGTATGGAGTTCCTAAGAAGATTATATTGGATAGAGATGCCAAGTTCACTTCAAATTTATAAATAGAATTGTTTATAGACTTGGGAATAGTGTTGGATTTTAGCATAACTTACCATCAATAGACTGATGGGAAAATAGAGAGGATGAATATAATTCTTGAAGACATGTTCAAAATGTATGTAATTCACTAGCCAAAGAAGTGGGAAGAATACCTTCCACTTGTAGAATTTGTGCACAATAATGGGTACCAAGAATCCCCGAGAATGAGCCCATTTGATGCTCTTTATCGATGGAGTTGCAATATTTTATCAGTTGGAGTGATCTAGTGAATAGGATCCTCATTGGACCTTATATGTTGAAAGATATGGAAAATAAATGAAAACCATCAACAGGAATTTAAAGGTGGCACATGATAGACAAAAGAGCTATGTCGACCAACATAGATTTCACAAGGAGTTCCAAGTTGGGGAACATGTTTATCTAAGAATAGACCCAATATAAGTTCTCTAAAGATTGGGTCATGTGCTAAGTTGGTGCCATGGTTTTGTGGGTCATTTGAAGTGCTTGAAAGAATAGGGTTAGTGGCCTATAGGTTGGCCTTACCACCATCTGTGAAATTTCATAATGTTTTCCATGTTTCTTTGCTTAAAAGATATGTACAGGGTGTTAATCATGTGATTGATTGGTTTGTGCTATAAGTGGAACCAGAGGGAGATTTCCATGTGGAACCTCTTTGCATATTATATCGGAAATAACTCACATTCCATAATCGAGCAATTGATCAAGTCAAAGTGTAGTGGATACACTTCAAACCCAAGGAAGCTACATGGGAAATGGTTGATCAAATGCGGGCAACATATCCTTTTTTTTGCTAACCAAGAAAATGTAAATGTTGTACAAACTTGTGTATACAAATATCCTTATTAGTCATGCTTGGTTTTAAAGCATTTTTTGTTTGTAAATGATTATCGAACACCGAGGACGGTTTTCCCCTAAGGGTGTGGGGTTTGTGACAACACTGTAGAATTTTCTCTACAAATCAACTAGCTCATTGATATCATGTAGAAATTTCACCTGCAGATCAAACTAATATATGCAATGTACTAAAGCATAATACTAGATCTACATCTACAATAAACTTTGCGGAAGCTAATCAACCATGTGCAACATCAAGAATAAACACATATAACTCATAAGAAAGAATCAATCACACATAACACAGAAGAATTTATCTGGGAAAAGCACTAGCCTAAAACCCCATCTCTGTATTATCAATCAAGTGGAAATCCTCAACAACATACAAAAAGAATCAGCTCAAAAGATATCCTGCTCTCTCTGTACTCTGATGATAAAGCTCATGGACTACCTAGCCCTGTATGTAAAGGTTGCACCTTAGGTCCAAGCTCCTATTTCCTTGCGCAGTTTTGATTGGGGTCCAATTACAAAACGCATGTGAATTGGCCTAATCATACCTGCTGTCAAACTCAAGTCCAACTACGCAATCCATAAGGAATAATATTCCTTCTGCATGCAAGGAATATTCACAAGGAATATCCTAGCAACTGATAGTACACTATCGCTCCATCTGATCTCAACTGGGTCTCTCTCTGAACTGACATGCATGAGTTATCCATGAGTAAATACTCAGTTATCTTAAATACAGTAGTTATATGCATGCAAGCATTAACTAACTGAACTCTCATTAATTTAACAAACTGTTAAATTAATCTAACTGGACTTGACTCAGTTAACTGAGCCAACTAATTACAACTCATCCTTATCTCTTTAACTAATGGATAAATTCCTCAATTAATAGATAAATTGTTGCATGTCGTCACATAGACTTCAAGTTTGTTTTTCCTTAACTAACTAACTCAAGATGAATTAATTAATTAATTTACAAACTGCTATTAATATCAAATGCGAATTTTACTTCCTATTTCTAGTCTAGGGACTAACTAAAATAGGAATCCACATTGAACTGCTAAAAATAGAACTTCTATTTTTAGCACTTCCATTTTTCATTCCCTGTTGCCCAATCCAACACTGGTACCCAAACTGCTATTTTTAGCATTTCTTGTTTCCATTTTCAACAATCCCTCTCAACAAGAAAGGCTTCCTCTCAAACCTGATCCTGTACCTTCAGAATGTTCTGCATGAAACACTTCTACCAAGTGTGGTTGCTCCAGCAACTCTCGGAACAAAAAAAACTCCCAACTGACTACTCTGTTGGGCTAGAAACATACTCTGATGTTGAAGCTCTACCTGCTACTGACAAGTGCTCCCTCTCTAACCTTTGCACTACTGCAACATCTCCATGCATCTCGCACCATTGTACCCTTCTCTATGCTACCCTACATTGTGCAACACACTTGTGCCTCTCGCATTGTTGCAACTTGCATGCTCTGCGTTGTCCTAGGATTCCCTGCATTGTAGCTCTCTCTGCCGCTCCATCTGCATCTGTCTCTACCCAATCAATCAGTTCCTGCTACTCCACATCGGGGCTCCCGTAGCAAGGTATCATCCAAGAGGTTGGGTACCTCAAGGATCCTGCCCCTCCTCCTTGGTACGATCACTTTGTATCGCCCCACCTCCTACCTAGAGGTATGGCTGCATGTGATCACTCTGCCCACCTGGCTCGAAGTTTCCCCCTACTGGAGGTCTCTGCATGAGTAGATGTCTCTACTCGATCTCCACTCAGCTTCCCCTGTTGTGGCTGCTCCACAACCTCCGAAAGCTACTGCACCAATCATGGCTCCTCCACAATCATCTGAGACTTCGTTTGGCGTTGCATGTTGAGAGGTAATTTACTCTCCCTCTCAACCACCAAGTATCTAACCTTTGCCTTGCTCCTCAAGGCTTTGCATGCATCTTGTACCTCAAGTGCCTACAAGTTCTTGGCTAGCACACCAATCTGTTTCCACTTTCCCACTGTCACGAAATTTTATGGGAAAAGAGTTGATTTTAAATCAGCGATATCTCCCTCGTCCGAACTCTGATTCAGCCGATTTTTTTTTTTTGGGGGCATTTTCTGCAAGGAATCCAAATCTGCTATTTATTTCTAAAAATTTTGTACATAAATTTTTAGATCTACTCTACAAAATCTTGGCCCAAAACTCAAAACTTTGAAATCTCCTCTCAGTATATTGTTCTCTCCTTGATCACCTGTGCTCTGATACCATGTATAATTTTCTCTACAAATCAGCTAGTTCACTGATATCATGTAAAAATTTCACCTGCAGATCAAACTGATATATGCAATGTACTAAAGCATAATACTAGATCTACATCTACCATAAACTTTACGGAAGCTAATCAACCATGTGCAACATCAAGCATGAACACATATAACTGATAAGATGAAATCAATCACACATAACACAAAAGAATTTATCTGGGAAAAGCACTAGCCTAAAACCCCATCTTTGTATTATCAATCAAGTGGAAATCCTCAACAACATAGAAAACGAATCAGCTCAAAAGCTATCCTGCTCTCTGTGTACTCTGATGATAAAGCTCATGGACTACCTAGCCCTGTATATAAAGGTTGCACCTCAGGTCCAAGCTCTTATTTCCTTGTGCAGTTTTGATTGGGGTCCAATTACAAAACACATGTAAATTGGCCTGATCATACCTGCTGTCAACCTCAGGTCCAGCTACGCAATCCATAAGGAATAATAATCCTTCTGCATGCAAGGAATATTCGCAAGGAATATCCTAGCAACTGATAGTACATTGTCCCTCCATCTGATCTCAACTGGGTCTCTGTCTGAACTAACATGCATGAGTTATCCATGAGTAAATATTCAGTTATCTGAAATACAGTAGTTACATGCATTCAAGCATTAACTAACTGAACTCTCATTAATTTAGCAAACTATTAAATTAATCTAACTGGACTTGACTCAGTTAACTGAGCCAACTAATTACAACTCATCCTTATCTCTTTAACTGATGGATAAATTCCTCAATTAATAGATAAATGTTGCATTTCCTCACATAGACTTCAAGTTTGTTTTTCCTTAACTAATTAACTCAAGATGAATTAATTAATTAATTTACAAACTGTTGTTAATATCAAATTTGAAATTTACTTCCTAATTCTAGTCTAGGGATTGACTAAAATAGGAATCCACACTGAACTACTAAAAATATAACTTATATTTTTAGCACTTCCATTTTTCATTCCCTATTGCCCAATCCAGCACTGGTACCCAAACTGTTATTTTTAGCACTTCTATTTTTAGCATTTCTTGTTGCCATTTTCAACAAACACTTGGATATTTTTCCCTCATTGAAAATAATTGTAATTGTTAAAATGGGATAAAATTTTGGGACACAGATTCCAAAGTTTGAGGAAGGAGGTTGCTTGGGATTTGAAGAAAGTTGACTTGTTTTATGATAGCCATGGGGGTTGGCAGGTATGACTTAATGAGTTGATTGTGCTAATGAATTCAGCTGAACACATGAAGTACAAGAGCATGCAATGTTTAGAAACAAGATTAAGCAAAAGAGGAAAAAAAATTAAGAAAGAGATGGGTCGCATTAGCAGGTCTGACAAGTCGAATCCACCAACAACAAAGTGGAAATGGAAGTTGGTGTAGAGGATTCTAACGACTAACCATAAGGGAACCACCATAGCAGGGCATGACAAAGAGAGAGAGAGATTCATAATGGATTACAAGTGGTGGGGAACATAGGAGAATGTCACAAAGAGAGGATATAATTGTGTTTACAGAGGAAAAATGAGGGGAGAATAATAGACAAAGGTGGGAAGCTTTGCACTATTACAAGAGTGCAAAGAGAAGAGAAATCATTGAATTGAGCATTGAGAGGCTACAAGAATATCTCTCAAGCAAGGATAGTAGTCTCTGGATTTCCTGGATGGTTGGAGGGTGGAGATGGTTTTCTTTGGATTACTTTAATAGCTTGGGTGGAGCATATTCCTTGGATACCTGGTAAGGAGAGTTTTGTAACAAACTTTGCTTTTTTATTGGTTTTTATAGTGAGTTATGGATTCTCAAGATTGGGTGGAACTACTGTGCATAATTCCTTTAAGGGTGGAGGTGTCAAACCTATGGATTCCCTTGGTTGCTTTAGGGTGGAGGTGTCGAGCCTCTGGATTCCCTTGGTTGCTTGAGGGTGGAGGTGTCAAGCCTCTATATTTCGTTGGTTTCTCAAGGGTTGAGGTGTTGAGCCTCTGGATTCCCTCAGTTGCTTGAGGGTGGAGGTTTTGAGCCGCTGGATTCCCTTGGTTGCCTAAGGGTGGAGGTGTTGAGCCTCTGGATTCCATATATCTGTGTGTACTTCTCATGATTATACAAGGATGGGAGGCTTTTGTGCTATGCTAATATGTTCAAGAAGTGAAAAATTGTTCGTATGGTCCCATGTGACTATGGTGTGTGGTCGAGTAAGTTATTACAATTTATGCATGCCTCGGTGGATAATCTAGTCGACGATGGTCTAAGAGGGTGTTTTTTTCTTTGTCGAATGTTTAGTGGAAGAAAGCTAACGCACGAGTTGGTGGTGACAAATTCGACATAGCTTCACTCTGAGTCGACTAAAGGGTACTCGAATTCTACAGTCATTTGAGGCTCGAATTTAGCTAACAAGTGTGTTGTGTGCATAATTAGAAAGGTGTCATGTTTCCTATTGAAGCTCAATGGCTAGTGTGGGGCCCATTGTGGGTGGACCCAGATTGTTGGTACAATAGTCATTTAAGGTCATTGATTGATGAGGTTGTGGATTGGTTCTTACTTACGAGAATAAATTTGTTGGCATATGAAAGAAGTTTTAAAGAGCATGGAACACATTCATCATGGTCGACTAGACAAAGGCTTCCACTAGTCTCGTGTAGTGGAATGAGTTGATTGGTTGGGTCACTTTGATTGACCTTGTAAGTCTAGGTAAGCTAATTAGGTCAAGTCATTTGACTAATCTTATCCATTTAAGGTAATTTGACTAGTTTGAGTCGCTTCTACTAACCTTGCTAATCGAGGTAAGTTGACTAGTCGAGTCGTCTTCGACTGACCCTACCTAGTTGTGTTATGTCGAGAGATAAGCATATGGCCTAAGTATAAGATATTGGTGAATCTTTGTGCTTATTTAATTAAGTTGATGCATATAATTTGTTGGCATGAATTGCTACTAATTCCATTATATACTTTGTGTATGTGAGTTACGGTGATTTGAAAGGAATGCACATTTATGTTGTGTTTGGGATCTAATTAAGCTCTCTGTGAATTGGTGATGTGCACTTAGATGCACATCTCTATGTAATTTATTATGCAGGATAATAGTCTGAGTCATTATTATTATCCCAATGAACTCATAGAATAATCTTCTATGTGATTCAACATTGTGTGGCTAGTAGCATGAGTGCAATAATCTATGAATTTCATGGCCAAGGTGCACTAGAAAATTATCAAGAACTTGGAGTCTTATCCTTCATCTCATCAAAATCATGTTCAATTATCTATCAAGTAGGAGTTATTTGGTGGGACCTGTTAGCCCTGAGGTGCAGTGCTGCTAATTTTAACGGAAATGTCCCATGTTTTATCTCTGACGGTCCACATCTCCTCTTGCTCCGCTTTGGCCACAAGCCAGACTTAAAAAATTATACACCCACACTCATAAAATCGGCGGGCCCGCTCTCGATTCATCTCCTTTCTCCTGCATTCTCATTTCTCCGATCTCCAATTAGATCAATCCCCGCCGTCCATTTCATTCGCTAATCCAATGGCTATCGCGCATCACTTAATCGCCCATCGGCATATCGCAATTTCATCGCACTGTCCACCAACCCTTCACCTCTGCGATTAGCGATATGATCCTATCCATTGATCATTTCGATCCGACGACGCTTGTGCACTCTCTCATCTACTCTTCCTTGGCTCGATCTCTACCGCCTGACCAACAGCTCGATTGTCGATCCATACCATCCAATGGCCCCGTACCCCACTTCCCACCAGTCACCCAGGTAGGAAATTTGTTGTCTTTGTCATTGTTTTTGACAGTCGAACAGTTGAACTGAAATAACAGAATGCATGGCCGAAAGGGGAAAAAACAACAACATGATGTAGTCGAACCAACGGAAATGATCATGGAACGCACTGGCACGAGTGAACCACTTGACAGCGCGGCGAAATTACTAGCATTTGATTACCGTGTTTGTTAGAAACAAAGCTCTCTGAGCTCATGTTGTCTAGTTACGCATCAAGTAGTTAGAAGACAGAGGGGATATATTAAGACATCTCGAGCCTTAGAGAGTTCGAGAATATTGTAAAAAGCTTATAAATGGCTGAAAGTTCAAAGGAAGACAGGTTCAACTTTCGGAGACTGTGGATGCTCTGTTCCTCCCAGCGTCTCATCTTCATTCTAGTAATACAAGCTTCTTTTGTTGTTACATGTTCAATCGCCATCTTCTCCTCTATTCTAAGCTTGCACTTGAATAGGTTATTCATGTTTTCTTATGTGTCTAATGCCAAATAACCGTCATCTTATCTCTGCGTTGATAAATTAGATTTGAAAGCTTCATTTACTTTTTGTAGCTAGCCATTCATATGTGTTTATGTATGCCTTTGTTGGTACAATCAGGATTCTCCACCTATTCATTGAATCTATAAACTATTGAGCATTAGTGGTCGAAAGCCTTGTCAAGCTGAGGATGTTCATGCATGTCTTGAGTGAAAACAAAGTTGAAACAGTCATCTGACTTGATCCGAACCCTAATCCATTCCAATAGTTTAGAGAACGATATTGAAGATTTATATGTTACCAAGCATCTCCGAGCTACAACCTACGAGAGTTTCCTGAAGTGCTAACATAATTGGCATCGTTGCCAGGGAGAGGAGACTGAAGCTCAAACGACACAGATCCAGCTTTGATGATAGACAAAGTCTAGACATTATTTGGGTTGTAGTCATCTATCTGGCAACTCTACTGGAGGACGAACCTCTTAGCGACTCCACTCCATAGTTCTGGTTGAGTTTGTGAGGCATACTCAGGGAAATCCTCAGAAGCCACGAGCTGACCCTGAAAAAAATCATCAAAGAAAGAAAGCCGTTGCAGAAAGGAGCATCAGGTTCAGGTAGCTCTAAACAATATTCTATATCTCTTCAAGAAAATCCTGTAATAGAACAAATATGTTGAGAGTATAGCATCTAATACTAGCAGTGAAGAAAAAATCTCAGAGATTCATAGAGCTCCTTATTCTTTAGGTTCTTCTTTCATTGTAAGCCCAAAGGAAGCCTCTCCTCCTATCCATCATACTCCTTTAGTCCTATCAGTCACTCCTCAACCCTCTGTCATTCAGACTACCAATACCCTTATAGCCACCACAGCTATGGCAGGTCCACAAGCACCTACCAAGAATCATAGTTGCTAGGTATGGACCTCTAGTACTGCCCACTCCTTTGAATGCCACGCCTACTGGAGAATATCAGAAGTATATGCCTAAGTTCACTGGGATTGAAGGTGTTACAACTGAGGAACATCTTGAATCATTATATAGCTATGCTGATAACCTGGACATTAGTGAAGCTGGTGTATGGATGAGAGTCTTTGTCCAAAGTCTAGATGGAGAGGCTAGAGAATGGTTCAGAGAACTAACCCCAAGGTCTATAGCAGATATTGAGGCTTTATATGATGCATTCCTAAAGTATTGGGGGGATAAGAAGGATCTACTCTACTACCACACCGATTTTGGGAACTTAAAGAGGGAAAATGGTGAGTTGTTGTCTGATTTTAATAAGAGGTTTAACTGCATGTACAGTAAGATACCAGCTAAAGTAAAACCCACCACCACCACTGCTAAACTCACCTATGTCAGTGCCTTTGATTCTGACTTCTGTCTACTGTTGAGGGAGGGACGATGTGCTACCTTGGCTGATATGTAGGATGCAGCCTTGGAAGTAGAATCAAACATCATGGCTGCAGAGAAGCTCAAGGGGAATGTTGATAAAAGGAGACAGAGGATCGAATCTTCATCATCTTCAAATCCCAAGATAGATAGAATGACCAAGATGATAGAGTCATTAGCCTCTGAAATATCCAAATTAAAGGTTGAGCAGCACCTTGGGAAAGGAAGAGTTCCTAATACCTTTGCTCCTAGAAATCCAAATCCATATAGAAGAGCTAATGAGCAGTTGCAGATTCTGCAAAGAAGCAAACATGCTAATGAAGACCAAAGGGTGAAGACCCCTTTCCAGAATGTAGTCATGGAAGAAGAGCAGTTTGAAGATGATGATGAGACCCATTGTCTAGAAGACAAAGGCAGTGCCTCCTTTTTTACCTCAGCTGCCTATGAAAGTCATTATTCAATGACTAGATCAGCCAAGAGTGGGATGGTGGAGCTGTTCTGCAAACCGATGATCAACACAGATATGATCTAAGGTCGAAGATGAATAATGCCAAGGAAACTCCTGTTCAGAGAGATGTTGTCCCTGCAATACAACAAGTTAATAAGCAGAAACGACCGCCAGTTGATCCCATCATCCTCAAAGCTCCAGCTCACGAGGTAAGAGGCCTTGACAAGTCTCCTTCTCCTTTCAGTTTTGAATCAGAAATTCAGAAGCTAAGCATACCTATACCTCTGATTGAACTAGTGAAGAATGAGTCCTTCAAGAGATCTATCCTCAAGGCCCTTGAGCCTAAAGCCATCCAAGCCTCCATTGACTATGTAAATCTGCAAGACGACAAACTCGTTGTTGTTCTCAACCCATGATTGAAAATTGTGATGACAGCTCCCCATCATTCTATGTCTCTTTGACTATTCATGATAAAATCCTTCACAAATGCCTTTTGGACATAGGAGCCAGCCATAATCTAATGCCCAAGGCTGTCATGGATGAGTTGGGTCTTGACATTAACAAGTCTTATCATGACCTGTTTTCTTTTAACTCTAGAAAAGTAAAATGTTTGGGGTTAATCAAAGACCTAGCCATCACCTTGTCCCAGCTACCCATGAAGAGGATGATGATGGATATTGTGGTAGCAGACGTACCCCCCAAGTTTGGCATGTTGCTCCCAAGAGGTTGGATCAAGAGATTAGGTGGATCATTGCAAAATGATCTGTCCTATGCTACTGTCCCAGTTTTTGGAGGTGAGAGTAGGAGATTATACAGAGAAGCTCAGTTGGATTATATCATTAGTGATGAAAGGAATCCCACTAATCATCCCATCTATGTTTTCAACACTGATTTTGGAGCCTGTATTCTTCGGATTGAAGAATCCCAGTTGGCCTCCATGCAGCTTAAGAAACTGGTTTGCCAGATCACAGAGGAAGAAGGCCCACAAATTTGGGACATGTTCTTTGATGGAGCTTGCTCTAAGGAAGCTACAGGGGTAGGTGTTGTCCTTGTGTCCCACACATAAGAATGCATTCATTTATCTTTCAAGTTAACTTTTCAAGTCACAAATAACATAGCAGAATACGAAACCTTGATATTGGGCTTAAGCGTTGCTAAAGAAATGGGCATCAAAGGTCTGAAGGTGTTTGGAGATGCAGACCTTATCATTCAGTAGGTCAACAAAACTTTCCAAGCAAAGCATCCAAGGCAAAAAGCATACAGAGATGAGGTATGGAAGCTCAAGGGTTTATTTAATAGTTTCAGCATTTCTTACATCCCTAGAATGAAGAACCAACTTGTTGATTCCCTTGCTGTGTTTGTTAGCACGTTTATTCCTCCTTTGCCTCCTAAATTGACTTATGAAGTTTAGGTGAAATATAGACCATCTCTGCCTGACAATGTCAAATACTGGAAAGTTTTTGAAGATGATGATGAAATTAATAGGTTTTTACAAGTCATTGATGAATTTTCTGAAATGCACATTGACCAACAAAATGAAACCATTGAATAATACAACCAATCCAAGCTAAACGACGCGATTGGTCGAGATAGCATTGTTCAGCTGCCTAGTAACTGTATACCCAAAGGATTGGTGCCCCTAGAGGATTTGTTTGATCATAATGATGTACCTTATAAGCTTGCCAAAAAATAAAATGAGTCTGCAGTTCATAGACATAATGTAGGGAGTCCAACCCATCCAAAGTACATAAATCTATCCACTCACTTGTCTTCTGCCCAAAGTTCCGAGTATTGCACCCTGATGAAACAATTTCTTGATATTTTTGCTTGGGAGTACATTGATATTAAGACCTATGACACCAACATCATTCAAAATAAGATTCTACTGGAGAAGAACACCATCCCTTTTAAGCAAAAATTAAGACCTATCTGCCCTCTCTTATTGCCTTTGATTGAAAAGGAAATCAAGAAGTTGTTGGATGCCAAGATCATAGTTCCCCTAAGGTATTCAAAGTGGATAGCTAACCTTGTGGTAGTAAGAAAGAAGAATGGAGAAATCAGGCTTTGTGTTGACTTCAGGAATCTGAGCAAATGCTCTAAAAAAGACAACTACCCCCTGCCTAAGATGGAACACTTGCTACAAAAATTTTCAGGGGCTAGAGTCATGTCTTTCTTAGATGGATTTTCAGGTTACAATCAGATTGTTGTACATCCAGAAGATCAGGAAAAGACCAGCTTCACTACTCCTTGGGGCACTTTCATGTACTCCAAGATGCCTTTTGGACTGATGAATGTTTGGGCTACTTTTCTGAGGGCCATGGACATAGCCCTTGTGGGAGAGAAGGACAAGTTTGTCCTTATTTACCTTGACGACATAATAGTCTTTTCCAGCAATCACAAGGACCATTTGCAGCATTTGAAGAATGTGTTTCTAAAGTGCAGGCATTTTGTAATTTCCGTGAGCCCAAAGAATTCACAGTTTTCTCTAGAAGAACGCAAACTTCTGGGACATATTGTTTATGCTGAAGGTGTGAAGATCAATCCAGCAAGAGTTCAAGCAATTCAGACATTGTCCATCCCAAGGTCAAAAAGGGACATTCAATCTTTCCTTGGTAAGATTAAATTTGTCAGGAGGTTTATTCCAAACTTTGCAAAGTTAGTGAAGCACATCACTTCCATGCTGAAGAAAGGATCGGAAATAAAATGGACAGATGGTGCAAGAAGCTCTTTTGAAGCCATCAAACAAGCTATCATGGAAGCTCCCACTCTAATCAGTCCAGATTATACTAGGGAGTTTTATATCTTCTCTTTTGCCTCTTATGATACACTTGCAACAATTCTATTGCAGAAAAATGATGAAGGTATAGAGCACCCTGTGGCCTTTTTCAGCAAAACTCTCAAGGAGGCTAAACTAAGGTATGACCTTATTGAAAAACAAGCTTATGCTCTCATAAAATCTTTAAAGGCATTCAGAATTTATATTCTGCATTCCAAAGAGGTTGTGTATGTACCTTCAGCCTTAGTAAAATATGTCCTAACTCAACCAGATATTGATGGAAAGAGAGCTAAATGGATTGCAAAATTCATAGAGTTCAACATAGAGGTGAAGCGCACCAAGATTGTCAAAGTCTAGGGCTTGGCTAAGCTTATGGCCGAGGAAAATTGTAGTTTGTTAGACATCAATTGCGTAGGTTCAAATTTAGGTGGTAAGCGGATAGAGGAAGCAACAGAAGAGTAAGAGTAGAATCAGTCTTTGGCTGAAAATCTAGCCACCTGTGAATGGTATTCCAATGTAGTTCATTTTTTGCAGAAGCTAGAAGTCCCTCCAGGGCATAGCTCAAGTCAAGCCCGGGCCATTAAGCTTAGATCAGCCAAATCCCGCATTACTAATAACCTGCTTTATTGGAAATACCCATCAGGGATCCTCTTGAGATGTCCAGACAAAGGACAACCTGTGGAAGTCATGCACCAGTTCCATTCTAGCATATGTGGAGGGCATCATTATTGGAAAACCACAACCCACAAGATCGTGAGAGCTGGGTATTATTGGCCTACTTTGTTCTCTGATGTGTTTTCTTTTGTGAAGTCTTGTGACAAATGTCAGAGGTTTGCAGGAAGACAACAACTAAAATCTCTACCCTTGAAGCCAGTACACTCCAATGGTCCCTTCCACTAGTGGGGCTTGGACTTCATAGGTGAGATCAGTCCACATTCCAGTGGCCATCACAAATGGATCTTCGTAGCCACTGATTATTTCACCAAATGGATTGAGGTACCCACTAAAAATGCTAATCATCAGGTTATCATAAAGTTCTTAAATGAGAATATTTTCACTAGATTTGGTTGCCAAACCAAACTAGTGACTGAAAATGCAGCAGCTTTTAGGGCAGAAGAATTGGTGGACATGTGTGAATCCGTGGGCATTCAATTGGTGCATTCTAGCTCATATTATCCTCAAGGCAATGGCCTGGCAGAATCATCTAACAAGAATCTTGTAAGGATAATCAAAAAATTGTTGGAGGACAACAAAAAGAATTGGGATTCCAAGTTGAAGTTTGCACTATGGGCTGATAGAGTTACCAACAAGAAGTCCATAGGAAATTCTCCATTTAAGCTGGTTTATGGCACTGATGTTGTTCTTCCTATCCAGCTCATTCTCTCTGTGGCCAAATTCTTGCAAGAAGAATAGGATGAAGAGAATGACCTGGCGAGGAGAATGAGTAGCTTGGTTGAATTACAACAGATCAGAGAACAACTAGTTGAGAAGTCAAGAATTCATCAGAAGAAGATCAAAGAAACCTTTGATAGAAAGGCAAAAATTTACAGTTTTCAGGTTAGTGACTGGGCTCTCAAATGGGATGCATTGAAGGAAAAGAAGGGCAACCATGGTAAATTTTATGCCTTATGGATGGGACCGTTTGTCATTGCTCAAGTTCAAATGAACAATACTTTCATTCTGCACAATTTGGAGGGGGAAGGTGTTTATGATGGCCCAGTCAATAGGTGGTTTTTGAAACTTTACATCATATGAGGCTTTAAGGCCTTAATATTGTAATAGGTTTTTTCAGTTTTTGTTTTCTATGCAAATAAACTCCATGCCCAATGGAACACTAGGAGATAAGTTTGTTTTGGTTGTTACTGGAAAGGCAGTGGCCTGCAGTTCTTGAAACCTCACAGGGAGGCTTTCATCCCCAAAAGGAGCCAGTGTTAGCCCTGAGGTGCAATGCTACTATTTTTAACGGAAATGTCCCATATTTTAGCTCTGACGGTCCATGTCTCCTCTTACTCCGCTTTGGCCATAAGTCGGACTTAAAAAATTATACAGCCACGCTCATAAAATTGGCGGGCCCGCTCTCGGTTCATCTCCTTTCTGTTGTGCTCTCATTTCTCTGATCTACAATTAGATCGATCCCTGCCATCCATTTAATTCGCCAATCCAACAGCTATTGCGCATCGCTTAATCGCCCATCGGCGTATCACAATTTCATCGCACTATCCGCCAACCCTTCACCTCTGCGATTAGCGATATAATCTTGTCCATTGATGATATCGATCCGACGACTCCTATGCACTCTCTCATCTACTCTTCCTTGGCTCGATCTACGCCACCTGACCAACAACCCAATTGTTAATCCACACCATCCAACGGCCCATACCCCACTTCCCATAAGTCACCCGGGGAGGAAAT
>APFE030044048.1:268180-338419 GCA_000404065.3 Pinus taeda | reverse complement strand
TACCCTAATGGAGACACATACAAATAAGTAAGACTTGTCTAACTTCAAGGGAAATAGTTCACAAGGATGTGACGATCATTATAGCATAAAACACATTTCCAACAAGGAGCACCAAAGTAACCAAAATAGTTCAATTATTCTAGTACTAATGGAAGCAGACATGAACCATAAACATTCAAAGAATAGTCTTAGAAACATTCACAATCCATGTGTGAAAACGCATTAGCCTAGAAGGCTTAAATATTAAGAAAAAGTCCAAAGATACATAAATACAATGAACACCACTAGCTCCAATAGTGGAGTGTTAGAGCCACTACTTGCTCAAAGTACTAAATTTGTCTCTCTAATGCAATGTGGGAGAAGCTAAGGTTAAAATTCCCTTACATGAGAAATGAGGATCTACTTATAGCTTGAGGAATGACCTTTCACATCCTTATGACTCTTGACTTTCTAACTTCTTGTGACCTTTGGACTTCTCCAACCTTTGGGATTCCAAATGACTTTTGGAATTACATATGACTTTTAATTTTACGTGTCTTTTGGACTTCCATGACTCTTTAGTTCATACATGACTCTTGGACTTCCACTTGTTTTTCTTTACAATGATTACAATAATACATCATTACTTCCACATCATCATGTGATGGTACTTGCGATGTCACTATCTTTGATGACTGGGACTAATAGTGTTTAATGACGTGGATTTTATCTAGTGGTGACATGGTTGTCAATTGTATCTTCATTCTTTGAGTTGCTTCGATTGTTAACATCCTTTCCCTACAAAGGGTCTTTGATTTAATGGAGTCTTTGGGGTTCCTTTGATAATCAATATCCAAGTGTGTTATTTTTTCTTTTCGGGCTTCCTTTGTTTGTTCTCCTTGCCTTAACTTCCTCATATGTTCTTGCCACGATGTTTCTAAAATACTTGTATCTGTAAATCACTCATGACAAGCAACCATAAGCCTGAAAATCCCTTATTCTACCATGTTTCGTGCAAATTTTTTGTTCAGGCCTTTCTGGTCCACTCAAGAAGGACAAAAAGGGGCTTTAGGGTGCATGGGTGCACTTTGAAAGGCTGTAGAGCCGAAGAGGAGAGGCTTCGAAGTTTCGGCATGCACTCATGCGCTCAAAGGAAGAAGATAGTCAAGATAGGGCACATGGCACAAGTTTGAAAGATGAAGGGGAAAGCTTTGGGCTTCCCAAGTGTGTCATGCGCTCAAGGGAGTGATGGAGGGTGCAAGGCGCACTCTTAAAGGCTTCAGGCCTTAGGGGTGCGCTCATGTGCTTAAGAGGCCCAAGAGAGTGCAGGGCACACTCTTGAAGGCTGAAGGTTGGTAATTTGTTCCTTTAGAGTGCACTCATGTGCTCAAATATTCCAAGAGGGCACATGACGCAATAGGGAAGGTAGAATGGTGAATCTTAAGGCCTTCAAGGTGCACCTATGAGCTCAAGGAGGGCGCACTTCTTCGAGTCGAAGGAGTGCGCTCAAGGAAGACTTGGTCTTTTGAAGGGTTTAGTTTGAAGTAACGAAGGGGAAAGAGGGTTGAGGAGTGCACCTAGTGCTCTTGGAGGGTGCATGGAACACATCTAAAGAACGAAGGATTCCTCATCAAGGCTTCAGAGTGTGCTCGTATGCTCTTACCCTTAATGAGTTCACTTTGAACCAAAAATTTGTCTAAGTCTGAGATGTGGGGCAAGTGGTGAAGAGGATGATTTTAGATACAGAACTAAGTGTGATGCACACTAGCTCATCAAGAAAACTTAGACAAACTTCAAAAATGGTAAATATTCATTAAAATGCCACTTTCTACACATTCCCCAAGTGCAATGAGTGTAGTGTGTGCAACTGCGACCCAAAAGTGTCATTTTATGACAACAAAGATGTTATGACCACAAAATGCACTAAACGATGTTTTGATCAATGCAACAACACTTGAAACACATAGAATAACATGAAACAACATTTTGTGATCAAAGCAATTCTAGATTTGATAGTGATAGTAGGCTCCAAAATTCAAATGTAGCGAAATTTTGGAGGGTGTTGTAGCAGCAACAACACTTGGCGACACACTCGGTGAATTTCAACTTCTCTTTTGGGAATAGCTTTTGGTTAAGGGTCATACTTTCAAGAAGTATTGATTTCCTTTATTTTCTTGATTTTTGCTTTTTGCTTTTTGAACCGGTTATACACAACATCTCACTTTTCTACTTGGTGGAAACACACATAGAAGATACACCATATCACAATTGTTTCAAGATGGGAAAGGGTAATGTGCGCAACGAGTTTATGATATTCAAAGTATGAGTTTTCATGTTTGGTGTTGCTTTGCTGCCAACAGGCCTAGACAGTACCTTGGCAGAGTCACTTCAGGAGCACAAATGTTCCTTCCCTACTAGCGAGCCTACATAGTACCCCGGCAAAATCGCTTGCTTCACCTCCATGCGTAGGAAGCTTTTTTTTTCACCCTTTATTTATTTATTTTAATATAATTATGCATTGGCACTTATTATTTTCAACAGGCAGAAGGGAGATTATTACTTATTGAGAGTAGAGGAGATTTCCCCTTTAGAGGAGTATTTTTAAGACCTCTGATTTTGGATTGCTCGGTTTAGATTTTCCCCTTATCCCTTTTCTACCTGGACAAGCATTAACACACAATAAGATCTACACCAAGTGGGCAGTTTAGATACTAGCATAGACACGGATCTAGTAGGTTCCCTCAATGTTCTCCTATTGGACGAAACATATTTTCCATCTAGACTTAGCTCAACCTAAGGAATTTTCCCAAACAAAGAAGGAGAACAACAGAAAGCCAAGTGTTGTGGTTGTCACCCTCTCTTTTATTACACTATAAAGCCTTTTGAGCCATGCACTTTACACAAGGGTCATATTTATGCGACAAGACATGACTTACATAACGAACGAACTATGGACACAAACAAAAGAAAAGAAGAAAAACAACTGTACAGGAAGTGTAGCTTATAGTTGTTGTAGAAATTCCTTGTAGATTCAAACTGCTTATGTAATTTTCTAAAACATAAGACTTGAATCTACTCTATTCATCAGTGGGAACATTTAATCGATCAATAAATCACAGAGCATACAAGATAAAGAATTCAATCAACACATTACACAATGATTTCCTTGGGAAAGCCACAGCTAAAAACCCATGCTATATGTATATTGCATTAGTTAGAAAATATGAGAAGATTAAAATGATCTTCTTAATCCCGAGCAACCTTTGCACTATCTCTATCTGGCTCACAACTTCTTAGACAAGCTAGGCCAATACTTAACCAAATTCTAGCTTTCCCAAGTCCCTATTTCCTTGTGTTGTTTCCTTTGGAATTAGCCCTCTATTAATTAGGAAAATTCCTCAATATGAATTGCAGAATCCTCATAGGCCTTCCTCTGACTACATGCACCACCTATACAATTAAGATGATTATACAACCGATAGTACACTTTTCTTGAACTCCAATCTCAACTGGGTAACTCTCAGATCTGACATGCATGAATTATTTGTGAGTGAATCATCAGTTAACTGGTTGAACACATGAAGCAACACCCCACTATATAACCTCCTACTAGTTCCTCCATCAGTTGGAACTAGTTTAACTGAATTTAACTCAGTTAAACTGAATGAATTAATTACAACTGAAAATAAACTCAACCAATGCTCCTATAAAGTAGGAGACAATCTACATGAATCAATTTAGACCCTCAGCCTGAATTAATAGAGCCAACTAAGTTAAATTAACTTAGTTAACTCATACAAGTTGTCTTGTGATGTGGAATTACAATTTTATACCTAATTTAATTCAAGTACAAAATTAAATCAGGATTTTCTTGTTGCATTTTCAACGGCTGTTATCGAAAGTAATGATTTAAATATCAACCATTTATAGGAAGGGGGTCAATCCTCCCGTTTAATAATTTTAGCTTGAAATAATTGTGGTCGAGCTTTTTATCAACAACAAAATGGTCCAATCCACAAAGGTTGGAACTTTGTGTGTTTCCCCTTTTCTTCGTGGGGTTATCTCACTTCAAGACCAGGTCACCCACATCAAAACTCTTTGCCCCTACGAACTTCTTATCAAACCAATGCTTTACACTGTTTTGATGTACAAAAAATCATTATATCCTACTCTGAACCAGGATGCAAGGTTTACCTTGTGACACTTGAGAGAGTTGCAAGGCCGGAATATTAAGGTTCGGAGGCAAGGTAGCTTCTTTACCATAAACTAGGAAGTATGGCGAGGTTCTCAAGGAAGGTTTTAGAGTAACATGGTCAACCCAAAGAGAATTGGTCAAAGCTTTATGCGTTCAAAGAAAATGGTTTTCTTCATTATACGAATAAGATTCTTATTTTTGGATTCAATCAAACCATTTCCCTGTGGATAATATTTAGATGCATGTTTCATTACAATTATTTTTTCTAATGTGAATTCATAAATTTTTAACGATGAAAAATATGTCACATTATCAAAGACAAGTGACGTAGGAATTCCAAACCTGGTCATAATATTATGTTACAAGAAGTGGATGACTTTCTAGTCAATCACTTGTTTGAGAGGAACTACTTCTGACCACTAATTGAAGTAATATGTCACTATTAAGATATATCAACATTACTTTGACGAGTGAGGAAAAATTTCTCCAATAACATCAAGGCCCCACTACTGGAATGGTTCTTCAACTATTACTGGTAGTAGTGGGGCGGTTGACCTCTAATCACGTTCGGCGCATCTCAGACATGCTTAGAACTTGCGTACATAAGCGTGATAATCCTTGTATAGAGTAGGCCAATAATAACCAATCATCATAACCTTATGCGTTGTAGTGTCACCTGCATAATGGCCACCTTTCAGTCCATCTTGTAAATCTTTCAAGACTTTCTACGTATCCTATAGCTCAAGGCACCTGAACAAGACACCATTGTGGTGCTTTCGAAAAAGCATTCCATGAACCAATTGGTAAGATAGAGATTTTAAACAAATTTCCATTTTTTGTTTATTCGATAAGTGTGATGGCAAAGTTTCATGCTACATAAATTGTCGTAGATCTGCATAGCATGGCACTGTAGATGTGGAATGATAATCCAAAAATGTCTTGTTCAAGAGAATATCTTGCTTTTGTGGCTAGCTTACATAGTCCATGATCCTTTATGGTATGGACTGGTTTGAACTCCATGTCATACTCTTGAAGACAAGTCATCCAATTAGCCCTCTTCTCACCTAGCTATTGTTGCACAAACAATGTTCTTACTCTTGGATGAGGTACAAATCAATTGTGTGAGCTTTCAATATGTAGGGCCTGAATTACTTAACTGTCTTGTATTCTACATACACTTGTTTATTGATGGCACGATAATTTAACTCAGGCCCTTATAAACTAGCTCTCATAAAGGAGATAGGCCGCTCATTTCCTTCAATATCTTTCTGAGTCATCACGATCGCAATCGACGAATCTAAAGAAAATGTTTAGAGAAGGAAATCTTTGCCATAATATCTACTGAAAAGCATAGGTGCATCGACAATCACCTACTTAATTTGCATGAAAACTTCCTTTTCTTATTTATCCCATTTGTATACTGCATCTTTCGTGATCATCTCTTGTATGGGTTTGACTATCTGAGCATAATCGGAGATGAATTTTCTCCAAAAATTAATTTTTTCTAGGAAATATGAAATGGATTTCTTATTCATCGGGAAGGATATTTGTGTAATGGCATTAAACCTCTCGGTATCAATCTTGATTCCGCTATTTGTTGTGATGTGTCCTAGCAGGATTCCTTTAGACACACCAAATATTCTCTTCTTGGGATTAATATAAATATTATACTTTCGACATTGCTCGAATATTTGTTTCAGATGACGTACATGATCTGATCTTTTCTTGGAGAACTAGTAAAATCATCCAAATAAAAAACAATGCTCTGACCTATCAGGTCGCGAAAGGCAATGACCATTTCTCTTTGGAAAGTTGCACCTACGTCTATAAGTCCAAATGGAATCCTCTTGAAAGCGAGTGTCCCCCATTTGGTATGGAAGGTAGTTTTCAGTCGATCAGGTTCCACTACTAGCACTTGATTGTAACCAAAGAAACCATCTAGTAGAGAAAACATTTCAAACCCAGATATTGTGTGGAGTATCTGCTCCATGGATGGCACTAGGTAGTTATCTTTATCAGAATCCCAATTAAGGTTGTGAAAATATGCACACAGTCTTATCTAACTGAACTTCTTTCTATATAGGACCATATTGGAAACCCACATGGAATATCTGACTTTAAAGATGATCAGTGCATCCAACAGTTTTTCTCAAATCTTTTTGTATGATGGGTTCCAGTGTTGGATGAACTTTTCGTAGTTTTTGTTGGAACAGTTTCACCCCTTATTTTATAGGGATGATGTGCTAGATAATACAAGTGTCATAAGTCTTTAAATCGTCGTATGTCCATGTGAACACATCACAATACCTTTTGAATAAGCGGATAAACACATATAATTCTTGTGGAGAACAACAAGTATCAAGGTTCACATACTTTAGATATTTGGGAGTTCCCAAATTGACTTGTTCAGATGCTAACTTCAAACTCTGGGTCTTTGTGTTGGTTGGTCCTCTAAATTAGTTTTGCAAGTCATATAAATTCTCTAAGGACACCAGACCTTTTGGCATAGTGTTTCCTTTCATTGCATTAGATGCCTCCTGTAGACCCTGATTGTGCTTATCCTCCTCTATGGCAGTGTCTTTGAATCAGTCAACATTAGCCATAAAGTGTAGTATCTGACAAGTGACCACCTTTGATTCACAAATTACCTTTAGAATTTCTACCCTTAGGTCAATAGTTTTCTTTAATGTGAGTACGAGTGCTTCATATTCAGCAATATTATTGGTACACTCAAACTCCAAACGACATGCAAGGATATGCTTCTTATTGTGTGACTCTAAGAACATAACCTACTCTAGAATTGTCCTACATCTTTGAACCATCAAAATATAAAGTCCGAACATTATGAGATACTAAGCTACTTCCTATACTACTATTACTATTATTATTTACATATATATTAGATGTTTAATTTACGCCAACTAGGGAACAAGGAAGGGGTTTCTAGAGAGGTTTGTTGTTACACCAAAACCCATAGGTGTTGGTAAACGTTCCAAACCAGTAACTAGGATCCCCTGGGTGGAAATTACGGATTCCATATAGGTGCGGCGATTCTTCCAGCAACCCCCCTCAAACGCAACTCTGGGGAATCGAACTTGGGTCCAGGCACTGATACCATGAAGAGGTTTTTCGTTACACCAAAACCCGCAGGTGTTGGTAAACGTTCCAAACCAGTAACTAGGATCCCCAGGGTGGAAATTATGGATTCCATAGAGGTGTGGTGATTCTTCCAACAGTTTCAGCTATGTATCTGGTGGAACGGGTGAGGTTGTGCCTAATAGAACCCATAGTCATGTTCAAGAAAACAATTCCCAAAAATCAAATCAGCAAAAGCGAGAGGCTTGTTGCAGCCCTCAAGTGGTGTCATGGTGTGTTTCATGTATGACTCACTATTCACTCGAATCTGATTATTTTGCCCTTATATGGAAGCCACAAATGTGACCAATCTGCTACTAAATATCCTATAATTTTCTAGACCAATATCTGTTAAGTAGTACACCATAGGCTTTTGGTATGTCCAAAATTACAATATTTATATATTGGTGAACTCGGTCATATTTTGTTAATTTGGTAAGCATGTTCTTAAGCTCACCAATAGCTTGGACCAAAGACCTGTCCAGCTGAATAATTTGTGCATCAGTTTTCTCCCATTTTGTGTTTATTTTCTTTGCTACAGATAGCGGCATGACATTCACAGATGCACCAGAGTCAACTAAACAATTATGGACATTATAATTAAAATTTTCAAACGTTAATAAAAATGGTATGCAGAGAATGTTAACTTCTAATATTAAAGTTTTTACTACAAATTCATGAGGACTAGAATAGTTACCTGACACCTTTTGAGAGGAGGAAACTTTATCACTTGACGAAGGTTGTGAAAAGGTTTGGAAAATAAGTTCACGTTGGCCTGCGATCTCCGCAATCTCATAGATGGAAATGTTGGCTCGCATCTTCTTCATATCTTCCACAATTTTATAATCAATCATTTCACCTATTGCAGGAAATGCTAGTGTCTGGAGGGGTGGCTTTATTCGATGCTTCTAGAATGATAGACTTACTCTTGTTACTCAAGGAAATGTTCTTGGACTTAGCTGCTACTTCAGACTTATTCTGTGCATTTTAAGCAGGATTGACAGGTGGCGAGATTCTTCTCAACAATTGCTCCTTTAACTTTTGTCTAGTCAATTCTTATTCAAATATAGACCATTTACTCCTTCAACTATATCGACCATTTTTCTTCTGAGGATGGGGCTTGTTCCGTGGTGGTTCTGCAGCATCCTTCTTATCAGCATTGTAGATATAATGATAAGCATTTACTGCATGTCTAACACATTTTCTTTCTTTAATCATCGCAGGTTCTTCTGTTTCCTCTATTTTTTTCCGTCTACTCATCTTCCTATAGAGTATCCATGATGTGCACAACGAAAGAATTCATGTTGTCATTCCATTGAGGGCATGTATTTTCTGAGTGATATTCCTGAAGGAAAGAACAATGATTGTCCATGTTGATGCTTTCTATGTTCAACACAACATTTGAGCTTTGCGCAGACTTAGTGAGTTGATTGTTGTTGTTACTATTGTTCCTTCGAAAAGGAAAGGACTTAGGAGGCTTGTTGTTGGTGGAAGTCTTACTTGACCTTTTCTTTATTTCTAAAGTTTCATTGGTGAGCGTCTTCACCATTCTGGTCAAGCTTTTGATGTCTGATGGTTCCTTCTCTTTGTCCTTACTATAAGAAGTTTGTGACTTCCTACTAGTGTATGTGGAGTCTTTTGATTCATCATCACTTGTAATGAACCCAATCGCACGCAAGTCCTTCTCAACGACAATCGCTTTTGCAAATTTTAGTGCCAATGTTGCCTTTGTAACTCTCTTTACACACTGGGAAATACTGGTGGTTAAGGCAGTTGTGTAATAATCGATGGTAATTGTATCATGTGGTTGCATGCATGGGGGGATTTATTCAATATACAATTGAATTTATGATTAAAATCCTTCACTTTCTCCTTTTCTCCCATCTTCATGTTTTCGAGCTCTTTGAGTAGCATAGCGGGAGTCTTGTCATCGAGAAAATTCTCAAGAAATAGCTTTTTAAACTCACTCCAATTGTTATCAAAAGAGATTTAGAACAGTTGGTGAGGGAGCGCGCTATTAAGGCGCTCTGTGAGTAAAGGTCACTAGTTCTAGTCTCATCGATACCAAAAATCCAACATGGTTTCCACTGGTGCGGCTCAGGCCGGGTGCGATCCCTGGGTGACTTTGACAACTTAGACGCCCCTGAGTCGTGGCCTCTCAGTCATAGGGTAATAGTGATTTTCAGGATTTACCCACTTATACAAAAAAAAAAAACAAAACAAAAAAACAAAAAAACAAACAAACAAACAAACAAACAAACAAACAAACAAACAAACAAACAAACAAAACAAACAAACAAACAAACAAACAAACAAACAAAACAAAACAAAACAATACAAAACAAAAAAAAAAAAAAAAAAAAAAAAAAAAAAAAAAAAAAAAAAAAAAAAAAAAAAAAAAAAAAAAAACAAAACCAAAACAAAACAAAAAAACAAAAAAAAAAAATTAAAACTCACTCCAGTTGTGGATTGAATTGACGGGCATACTATGGTACCATCATATTGCTCTACCTTCTATAAGGGAAAATATTGCACGTAACATCATCATACCTCACCTATAACATTCATAAATGCAGGTAAAAATCATCGAGATGGTCTTATGCCTTCGTCTTCTTATTCAGATCATACTTCAAGAGCATATTTTCCGAATGTTTTGGCATCCTATGCAAATTATCCGGAAGAGCAAGAGGCCCTTGGTCCATCCAATCCAAATCCTAGTCTCCCATGTTCTTGTCTATGTGTTCTTCCTCCTTAAAAGAATCTAAGGAATCTTTACCATCGAAGAGGTCGCCATAAAGAACAATTGTATCGTCCTTGTACCCCTCATTAAGAGGTGGAAGATGTTCTTGATGTTCTCTATTGTCAGTAGATCTTTCCAACTCTTTAAGGATGGAAAAGACCAAGTCTTGCACTGTAGAAGCTAATATACCAGTACTAGTTGTTTCTTTCTTCTTTGGAAAGTATGGAAGATTATGCACTCCAGGGATTAATCTGATGGCTTTTGCGTACCGACAGGTTATGGGTCGAATTGCTTGGATTTGCTTATAGGGAACCTCATAAGTTGATTTTGAGCCTAGCTAAGAAGATCCTCCTGCTTTGGGAATAAGGGTCGGACTATTGACTGGAATATTGCTACCTTTCCTAGAAGAAGAATGATTTGGGTGTGCAGAGTTATCAAACATAAAAAATTGGCGGCCCTACTTATAGCGCTAGAATGTTGACAGTGCTAGATATTGCCAACATACAGGGGATCTCCCCGATATAAGGTCCCAACTAGACCTCACACCATTTGGCTTAGGAGTCTCATCTGGAATATGACCCGACTATGTTTTTACTTAAATATGTGCCTTGGTTTTAGCTGTCAACACAAGAGAGAAGTGCAATTGTCCTTTTAAATGAGCAACCTAGTATGCCTTGTGAATGTTCAATTGCCAATGTATCAAGGTCCTTCTACTATAAAGGGGGGAATTAAGTGAGCCTCTAAGAGAGAAGTAATAGTACTACCTTAATGGAGACACATGAAAATAAGTAAGACTCGTCTAACATCAAGCGAAACAATTCACAAGGACGCGACAATAATTATAGCATAACAACACATTTCCAACAAGGAGCACCGAAGTAACTGAAATAGTTCAATTAATCCAATACTAATGGAAGCAAACATGAACCATAAACATTCAAATAATAGTCTTAGAAACATTCACAATCCATGTGTGAAAATGTGTTGGCCTGGAAGGCTTCAATATTAAGCAAAAGTCCTAAGATAGATCAATGCAATAAACACCACTAGCTCCAATAGTGGAGCGTTAGAGCCACTACTTGCTCCCAAAAAGTACTAAATTTGTCTCTCTCATGCCTTGTGGGAGAAGCCAAGGTCAAAAGTCCCTTAAATGAGAAATGAGGATCTATTTATAACTAGAGAGATGGCCTTTCACAACCTCATGAATCTTGACTTTCTACTTCTTTTGACCTTTGGACTTCTACAACCTTTGGGATTCTAGAAGACTTTTGGAATTACATATGACTTTTGAGATTAAATGTCTTTTGTACTTCCACTTATTTGTCTTTATAATGATTACAACAATACATCATGACTTCCACATCATCATGTGATGAGACTTGACATGTCACCATCTTTGACGACTGGGACTAATAGTGACCGATGACATGGAATTTCTCCAATGGTGACATGGTTGCCAATTGTATCTTCATTCTTCAAGTAGCTTCAATCATTTATGTCCTTACCCTCCAAAGGGTATTTGATTTAATGGAGTCTTTGGGGTTGCTTTGATCATTAAGGTTTAATCGTATTCTTTGTTCTTTCTAGGCTTCCTTTGTTTGTTCTCCTTGCCCGATCTTCCTCATATGTTCTTGCCACGATGTTTCTGAAATACTTATATCTGCAAATCACTCATGACGAGCAACCATCAACATGAAAATCTCCTATTCTGCCATGTTTCATGCATATTTACTATTTAGGCCTTTTTGGTGTGCTCAAGAATGACAAAAAGGGGATTTAGGGCACATGGGCGCACTTTGAAAGGTTTAAGGGCTGAAGAGGAGAGTCTTTAGGGCTTCGACATGCGCTCAAAGGAAGAAGACATTCAAGGCAGGACACATGGCGTAAGTCCGAAAGACGAAGGGGAAAGCTTTGGGCTTCCCACTTGCATTGTGTGCTCAAGGGAGTGACGGAGGGCATAGGGTGCACTCCTGAAGGCTGAAGGATGAAGGCTTCAGGGCTTCAGGGCTTTAGGGTGTGCTCAATGCCTCAAGTGGCCCAAGAGGGTGAAAGGCACAATCCTTAAGGTTGAAATTTTGTGCTTTGTGCCTTCAGAGTGCCCTCATGCACTCAAAGATTCCAAGAGGGCGGCTGACACATTAGGGAAGGATGAAGGGTGAAGCTTAAGGCTTTCAGGGTGTGCCTATGCACTCAAGGAGGGCACACTTCTTCGAGTCAAAGGAGTGTGCTCATGGAAGACTTGGTCTTTTTAAGTGTGCAATTCAAAGTAAGGAAGGGGAAAGAGGGTTGAGGAGTGAGCCTGATGCTCTTAAAGGGCACATGGTGCACTTACAAACAATGAATGATTCCTCATCAAGGCTTCAAAGTGTGCCTGTGTGCTCTTAGCCTTAATGAGTTCACTTTGAACCGAAAATTTGTCTAAGTCAGAGATATGGGGTGAGTGGTGAACAAGATGAGTTTAAATATAGAACTATGTGCAACACACACTGACTCATCAAGAAAACTTAGGCAAACTTGAACAATGGTAAATATTCATTGAAACACCACTTTGTACACATTCCCTAAGCGAAATGAGCACAGTTTGTGCGACTGCGACCAAAAGTGTTGTTTTATGACAACAAAGATGTTATGACCACAAAATGCACTAAACAATGTCCTGATCAATGTCATAACACTTGAGATAATCCAAAGGCACTTGAAACACAAAGAATAACATGAAACAACATTTGGTGATCAAAGCAACTCTAGATATGACAGTGATAGTAGGCTTCAAAATTCAAATGTAGCAAAATTTTGGAGGGTGTTGTAGTAGCGACAACAGGTTTCCACGCAGGAGCCATGCAAGGTGCTACCTGGGTTACACATGGGACCATTATTGATGTGGTAAGGCTTTAAGGAACTATCTTAAAATTGTCATATCTTTTGATTCGTAAGTGAGATCGAGATAGAACTTATATCGTCGGAAAGTTCTCGATGAGATGAACGTAATGGCGCTGTTTATTCTAGGTTTTGATAAGTTTGAAAATGATTGAAATTTTAGGACCTCATTTCCATCACTGCACCTTGGAGGTTGGGTTATTATAGTAACTGCCTCCTTCTACCCTTGGATGGGGCTAGGGATAGTAAGGGATATGTTGCATTAAGATCAATAGCCACCATATTCTAAAACAAGTATGACAGTTTACTAATTTACACACTTTAGTCTAGCAACAAGCAAAATGGCTAAAGCTTTTCAAAGTAATGACAACACACTAGAATACAACATGAATCAACATGTTTTAAGTTCCATTCACCAACGTATCCACACATCCATGTATAAGTAGTTTTCTTACTAAACAAAATGAGATGAATAATGACTTACCACAAGGATTAGAAAAAAATTGTTAACATTGAACATAACATTGAATCACCCACAAATAAAATAGAACTTTACTACAATTCAACAATGTTCATATAAATATTGATTGTAAATAAGACTACTTTCTTAAGCTTTGGAAAATACTTAGATTTCTTGATCATGCAACTCTTATTAGGAAGTATGACTTGGTGAATAATTATAGGTATCACACCAACCAAGAGCTCACCCAATTCTACATTATTCCCCATAGCCAAAGAATCTACCGAGAATTATTTGTTCTCCTATCAAAATTCTCTATATCACTCATCATGACCCACATAAATGCATTCTTTGTGGTCTCGAAGAAAACTTCAACAACACATTATCATGGCCTTTAAGTGGTTTCCTTTGGTCTATCAATGTTAATTATGTTTAACCTCCTTGTTGGATTATGCGATGTGTAGATCGTACTATTTTCTATATTATAATAGGTTGCAACATGCAACCATATCCAACAAACAAGACATGCATCCACACAAGCCAAATGCCAATCTACCCTTACGTAGAAGAAAACATTGATGAAATAAAGAACACATCATCACACAAAAGGAATAACTTATGAGTATTATAAATATACCGCATAAACATAATATTTGAAACATTACGTACAACAAAACTATTGAGAAATCCATTAGGGAAACATAGACATGATTTCTCTTTTACTTGACATTTATTTGTGATGTTCTTCTTGATTAATTCTTATGTTCTTATCATCGAATAGATGCCCAAAACATAAAGATCACAAACAAAAAGATGAATACGACATAGCTCCAAGCTTGGGAAAAACCTGTACAAGAGGAAAACCTGGAAATAACTTCTCTTCTTATAGAATCAATTCAGATGGGACTTCCAAGACCCAAGACCAAAACTAGACTTCCACCAAGAACCAAGCCATCAATTTAACAAGTCTTATCCAAGACAAAAAAGAGTCTACAAGGACGTCAAAGCAAAATTTCTTCAAATCAAGGCTAGACTAGCCTTTCAACCTCCCAAAGAATCTCTGCTACTCTTCCTGCAATTCTTGGACCTGTAAAGTACCCAGAAACCCTCATTACTTCACGCGTGTGAGCTATAATGGAGACAATTTCAAAGATCAAACTTTGTTAGGGTTTCTTTCTCCTTCATGAGGGTTTTCTTTGCCTTCCAAGGCCTTCACACTTCCTTTCCAATTACAGATTGAATATGCAATATTCATGTCAAATGTGGTTGAAGTTCCTCCTTTCAATAACATTTCCAAGAGGCTCGAAAAACCCTCTATAGGCTGACTTCATCATAGTTGGCCAACTCGATCTTGGGAGTCCTCTAGACTATTTTAAAGACAAAATAATAATTATTTTATTGATACAAGTGCCTAATAGGGTCCTTTACAAAAGGAACTTGACTCTTTGAATTAGTAAGCCCTAGGAGCAGTAATAGAATGCTTGATCTCACTAACAAAAGACTTGAGCATGAAACCCCTGCTTTACAAAAGAAGTTTATTTTTCTTCTTATATCTTTTTCTTTCTTCTTTTGATACATATATGAGTCAAATGACAAATATGAAGACTGAAACTAGTTACATTTTCCAACAGGAACAACAATACTTATCTACACATAGAATCCTAAACACATGGAATTATTACTAGGAAATGATTTACATGCAAATGATAGGCAACTTGTGCATGATTACCACCCTTAGAAATGGATCAACAATGAAAGGGCCAATCTATACATCATGCATTTGAACCAAGTGAGCTTGACAATGGCAAGGTACCTAATGGAATAGGTAAAAACATTAATATAGTCCTTTAAAAGTGTGTTAACATGATTTTGTTGTACAAGATGCATGATAGAAGATAAAAGGACACTCAAGTTGTAGACATATGATTGGAACTCTATTGTTTTTATGAGTTACATGTTTGTGGCACTATTTCATGTAAATCAAAGAAACATTAGTCTTCAATTACCTCTAGCACTTTGTAACGCTACTCCTTTTGTAACACCTTTTTTTTTAACACTATTCGTTAGTATTAGGAATACTCCTTAGTATTAAGGATCATACTTTATAGTTGTAACTCGCCTTGTTGCTTTTACATGAATGGTTTAATAAGTAAAGCATCATAAATGTTTGAAATAATGGTTTAGTAAGTAATACATCATATATGTTAGAAGTTTCTATGCTATGGAGCATTTTGTACTTAAAAGTTTTAATGGCATATTGAAACTCTCATTATTATGTGGTATATGAACTCTTGCTATGATGTAATTAATCAATGTAAATGATATATAGTAATTATGTCTTTTAAATATGTTAGTCGTATTTAAATTCTTTTGATTTCCATTATCTATATTAAAATATAGTGATTTGCTATCGACTCATATTTATAAGTGGAAGAGTTTAAGTTTATGTGGTGATAAATGCAAAACTAAAAGTTTTGTGATCCTATTTCAACAATCATATTCTACGTTATACTCTAATTCTATGATTGTGCTAGCAAAGTTTTGCATGTACAACATTCTTCATTGGGATGGATATATGACTTGTGAAAGCTATATCACTTCCTATATTTAGTTTGTGATCTTCATTTTCCACCATGGTTTTCATGTTATCTCTTATTTAGAGATTTAAAATATTGTTCTCATAAAATTCCATACCAAAACATATTTAATAGGAAAGCTTTGATTTTAATTTATAGAATATTTTGTGCGGTTTTTTAATGAATTATTTGTTGAATCATCTTCAACATATTTTTAGCATAATATTTTTCCTCAAAAATCATTATAAAATCATAAATATCCCCATATTAATAATAATTATTTTGGAGCTCTTTTTTAATGAATTATTTGTTGAGTCATCTTTAACCTATTTTTAGCATAATATTTTTCCTCAAAAATCATTACAAGATCATAAATATCCCAAATATTAGTAGTAATTATTTTGGTACTCTGTTGAGTCTTAAAAATCTCAGTTCAGACAATTAAATTATTAAATCCATGGTGTGGTCCTAAAGAATTTGGTTGTGACATTGACATTAGTGTTGTCACTTTATGTGTTGTGACATTGACATTAGTGTTGTCACTTTATGTATCAATCATTACACTGTTGGAGAGGGTGGAATTCATTACGTTGGACTCTCACAATTTCTTTAAGTACTAGTGGGCTCACCTTTGTTTTTGTACTATTAATTGTGTGATTCATATTATTAAAGTTTTGGTTGATATAAATTTCAAAATTGTAAAAATGTCCTTTTAATATAATTAAAATGATTTAATGAATTATTCCTTAAATTTTTTTCAACCATCCATTTCTGGTTTTCAAAGTACAAAATACCCATGTTTACTTAAACTTTGATTCGGGTGCGTTTTTTAAATATTTCACATTTAAATAACTCAAATGTTGTAAGTGCAATTGGTGAAGCAAATTAAATTAAATTATTAAATCTCATTTAAATATTTTATATCATTACATTGGGGTGATATTAATCATCTTAATTTTGTCCACATAGGGTAGCTCAAGTGGCACTGGCCAGGGAAATGAAGTCTCACCGAACCGGAAGTCTTGGGTTCAAATCTTGGGCTACCCTTCCCCTGTAGTGGGGTATGTAATGGACATGAAAATCGGAGAGTCCTACCAAAGCTTACAAATTTTTTTTATCTTAATCTCAAATAAAACGCTTAAAATTACAATGAAAGTATTCATTAAATAAGTGTAGTAACATAGTTGAATTAATAAAAAAAATTCAAAATAGTTTATTCAAAATTGTATAATTGTATGGCCATCCATATAATTAAAATTGCAACGAAAGTATTCATTAAATAAGTGTACTAACATAGTTGAATTAATAAAAAAATTCAAAATAGTTTATTCAAAATTGTATAATTGTATGGCCATCCATATAATTAGAGTGGTAAGCTCTATGTGAGCCGAATCCTTGAAAAAAAGGAATGGAAAAATTATATGGTATTCAAATTGAATATGGATAAGTCCATTGTTTTTTTTTGTAATGTTAGGCTATCACTCTATATTAATTCGTAGAAGAAAAAATACACAACAGATGTCGAGAAGTTATTGGTCTGCCACATGGGAAACTAGACCAATAATAGAGTCTCAAATTTTTAACGTTATATATTGCCATAGCTATAAGTTTATCATCTAAAGTAAAAGCATAACTATAAAAACATATTGTCAGATATTAACAGTCATAACTACACAATTGTCACTATAAAAACCATAACAGAAATGCTGGCTCGCGAGATCATGTAATATGGAATGAGAGTCCACCTAGATTGGTGGTTGTGAGTCATTTTCTTCCTTGAATTGAGTGAAGGTGACGCCTACCATATTCTTGGCCAAGGTTGAAACTTTATTATCCAACTTCTCTAGTTTATTCGGAATATAGCACAGATCCCACACTTGGGCATCCGCCATGGGGAATAAGTTCTTGATTAGCAATCTCTTGACATATACTTTTTAGAGAGTCTAGAATGTCTTCAGTCCAACTTTGGTCAAAGGTATTGATTTTAAAGTTGAGCCCTTTGTTAGTTGATTTGTCTGCAAGTTTGTTTCTATTTCTCTAACATGGGATATATTGGGAACCATAGTTCATTCTTAAAGCTTTGCTACCCTTGCTAAGCTATTATGAAGTCTCCAACTACTTGAAACTTTAGGAGGGTGTGAGTCATATTGGAGTTTTCTAATCATCTAAATTATTATGATTGAGTTTCCTTCTATTACCAATTTTTTAAAATTGCTTCTTTGGGAGATGAGTAATCTCTATTCAAAAGCATATAATTTAGCAACATTGTTATTGTCTATCATGAGATCTCCTGAGTAAATATGAATTATGTGACCTACACTTATTCTGAAAACAACCCCAAAATTGGCCCATCCTAAACTACCTTATGAGATCCCATCAAAGTTTATTTTTAGAAAATTGAGCAAAAGGGGAGACCAATAGTTGGGACTTGAAGAGCTTAGCGGAGACAAAGGAGCTTGAGGACTAGAAACAAAAAGAATGTGCTTTTCCTAATGATTGCAATCACAATATTGGGAGGTCTAGGGAATTAGTAAAATAGTTTCTTTGATCGTACTTAGGATAGAATGCTAGATAAAATCTATGGGAACTATTTTATTTTTAAATATTTTTTAATTCATTTCTTTCCAAATTTCCTATAAGATAAATCCTTAAAAGCTTTGGTAAACTTCATTTAATATGGAAGAAAAAAGTAGATGTTCATTCCTCTATGTTCAATAATAAGTTGCTTTTGTTTCAATCTTAGTGTCAAAAGACAATAGCCCTGCACACTCACAATTATCTGGGTGATTAGCAATCTCAAGATTGGCACAACAAAAGTGACATATAGAAGGCCCCAAAAAGTTTTTGTCCTCAAGCTTATCCAAAGTTATTTGTTTTTGTTAAACATTAACCACTAGAAGAATAAAGTTACCTTAGGTCGTAGCTTAAAATTCCAAAGCTTATCCCGTTTGTTGTGGGCATTGTGTCGTATCATGCCCAAGCAAATTTTATAAGCTTCTTTGAAATTAACAATTCCTGAAATACCATGACTCCGTCTTAAAATACTTAAACTTTGTTGAGTTTTTATTTATTTATAGTAGGAAAAATCCACTAAATTGTTAAATGAAATTGAATATTAGTTTGAATACGTTATCTTATAATAGTGGAATGAAATAAATACCAATATTGAATACAATTATATTTAGTAGATACTCTTCAAGTAAGTTTAATGACATCAAGGTCACATGTGCTTGCCAAGGTAAGATGTGGATGATTATGCTTTGGATTTTGTTATGCTTTCAGATGCATTCAAGTTTTTTTTGTTTTGCATGAATTTAAGAGAAACTTGAGGTAAGCTATAAGCTATATTTGTTAGGTAAGTTTTTGAATTTTGATGAGATAAGTTTTATATTTAAAATTTTAGGTTTTAATGTTACTAGATGATAAGTTAATTTAGTATTTAAATTTTATTTTAATTTTAATATAATTATATTTAAGTTAAAATTTATATATAATTGAATTTTTTGTGTGTATTATAGTTAGAATTAATATTTTAATGTTAATTTATTATTAAAAAAATATTTTATTGTTAATTATAGTATATTTGTTAAAAAATATATTTTATAATTTTTATATTTGCCATCAAAATATATATAATTTTCATCTTTATTTATGTTTTTATAATTTTTTCTTTACATTGTATTTTTATAAATTTAGGTAGTACATACAATTTTTCAATTTTATAAGAATTTGAATATTGTGTTTTTATAAATTTAAGTAGTACACATAGTTTGTTAATTTTATACTAAATAACAATTGATAGAATTTGAATATTAGTATTATGTATGGATTTGGGTGTTTATTTTAAATTATTGTCAGATTTCTATGAGATTTCTTAGGTCATATTCATGATAATATGAAAATTTTATACTAAATAACAATTGATAGAATTTGAATATTAGTATTATGTATGGATTTGGGTGTTTATTTTAAATATTATTAGATTTCATGAGATTTTTTAGGTCATATTCATGATAATAACAATATGTATATTCAATATCTAATCTATCACTTTCAAAAGACAATTTAAAAATTGTTACACATTAATAATATAATATATAAATTATATTATTTTATTAATTATATTAATTATATATATATATATTATTTTATTTATTTATTTATTTATTTATCTTAAAATAGAATGTCAAAGATATTTTAAAGTTTGTGAAGAAAAGTCTCAGATCTGAGTATGCCAAGTGAGGGGCGTATCCATAATTTGTAGCGATATTTTTTACTTGGTCAAGTGTTATCAATAATTCAAGCATCAATATATCATCTGCTTATGTTGGAATGTGGTATTGGGAATGCGTGAAATGAGCTTGCTCGAAGGGTAGGTACATGAGATGGTATATGGTTTTAAGCGCGTGGAGACCAACACTTATTAAAATGATGCATGTATTACACTTGCCTTCACTATTGAAGTAAAAGAGATGGAGAAAATTAGGCAGAAAACACTTTTACTGAGCAGCTAGTAACCATTCCAGTTTTATCTATTTGAAAATTTCTTTATGTCATCTCTGCTTTATGGGAGAGTGGCCTTTGTAAACCTGGAGCGGTGTACAGATCAGTCTACGAGTTACAGGGAGTCTCACTATATTCATATATTTCTATTTCTTTACTCATTTTTCTCTCGTTGGAGCAGCAACTATTGGCAGTTTGTTTGAAATGCAGAAGATGACAGTTCGTGGTGGTTGCGGGTATGTGAAGACAAAACTAGATGAAACATTTGGATGTCAAAGACTCTGATTTATAGGAAGCAGATGGAGTTCGAGTTCGATTGTCATGTAAAGACATGTAAGCTCTAAAGAACAAAAAAGGAGATTATTCTGCTATCAGTTCTTGTATTTCTTATAAATATCTGACGCTTTTACTCTTTTTATGGAAATATTGAATGCTACATGTTAAATATGCCTAATATGTATAAAGACAAGTTCAATATTTTCATATAATGCTTTGTATAACATTGAGCGTGCATTTTCTGGTGGGGGACTGTTGGTTGTGTTGCTCCTATCATTCCTTCCTAGTTAGCAAGTAAAGCACCGATGTTCCCATTCTGCTTTCCCAGTTAGCACCATGTTAGTTAGATCTATTCCCAGTTTGTTGTTCTCATTTTGTTGTTCCTATGCACTCAACTATGGAGCGCATGCACCCGCTTGCTCGACTTAGCAAGCAAGTTAGCTAGTTGTTCATGTGCGCTCGCTACAGAAGGGAGAGACCTTCTTTATTGTGCCCCTGTCATTCTCAACAGACTACACCTAGACGGAGGGGATGGGTACGTACGATAGGGAGATGGGAAAGAACTCTAAAAGGGAAGTGTGTATTTCATGCCTCGAAAGGAGGGATGGGCTTGAACTCCAAGATGGGAGTTCGCAAGAATTAGGGTGGGAGTGCTTCTTCAATTCGAGAAAGAGATGGTCTGAACTGCTTAGGAATTACTGAAGGGAAAATTGAGGTTATGCCTACTTCACTGCTTAGCTTTGATTAAAAGCAAGAAGAAATCAAGAAGTAGGTAGGTGGGACTATGGACCTAAGGTTATGACATACCTCTTTCTTTCCTTTTTTAGCATAAGTAAGCAAAATCTAAACGTGCAAGAAACTATTGATAAATTAAAATAGGTAGGCTACAGAGCTGACTTTCGAAGGGCAATAGATTGCAATACCTACTAGAATTTGTTACTTTCAACGAGATTCATGCAAACTATCGAATCCGGAATTCAATATGTGATCATATTTTGTATTATATGCTTGATGAAAGAAAATGCCTGGAATTCAGTATTTGATCCTATTTTGTATTTTACGCTTGATGAAAGAAAATGCCATTAAAAGGGGAGCAATTCTTTTTTTGAATTGTATACTAATTTTTGTTGTGAATTAATTTCACTTATGTTTTGTGCCTTTTTGAGTAAATTCTTCAGGCATTGTAAATTGATCCCTTTAAGCTCTGGTGATGCCTGTGGTAAAGAGTGGCCTCTGTATTGGGTTGGTCTATAGCCAAAGCAGGACATTTGAGGCCTTGATATCACTGTAGATGGTTTGTCATCTCCAACAGTCAAAGAATATGTTCCACATTATGAGTTATGTTTACATGCATGGTGTCGCTTTTCGCTGATGGGTATCGATATGCAATTGGATTCCCTTCGCCCAGTTTCAAAGGTGGATCATGCAAGGCTTCCCTTTTCCCAGTTTCAAAGGTGGATCATGCAATTAACTACAAGGAAACTAATAATTCAATATCTTGAGCAAGTGATCCTAGAATTTGAACTCTGGTAATTTTGAACTCAGCTATAGTTCCTCATTACCTAGCAAAATTATAGTCATTCTATTACCTATAAGACAAGTTATCAAAATTGTTACAGAGTCATTTTCAATTTTGGTGTTCATCTGAAATTATTCAATTTATATGTAACATTTTCTTGTTACCTTACGCATGGCCATGCCTAAGCAGCAAGATACAAGCTATATGAGCTATAAATACACAAGCTAGAATGGTGTATGCTAGCGAGAGAAAGACGTTGAAAGATGATACTAGTGCTAGATTGTGTGGATAATCTGGAAATGTTATTGTTGGTTTGACTGGATAATATGGAGCTACGGCTACTACTGGTTCAACTAAATAATCTGGAGATGCTAATGATGCTTACCAGTAGAGGACCCTGCATAAAATTAGATTACCTAGTAAAAGGCCCTGCATAAGATCCCATCATGGGCAATTGGGCAGTTGCTGCCTAGGTAGAATGTTGCAGTTGGCCACAGAGAATGTTTTAGTTTGCTACGCAGCACATGTGTCATGTTTCCCAGGTACATGTGCCATGTTGCCACCCAGGTAGAATGTTGCAGTTTGCCACGCATAATGTTGTAGTTTGCTACATAGATGTACCAGGGTAAAAAAGTTTATAAAACATAAAACATAGGCAATGAAAAAATAATAAACATTAAATGTTACGAAATTAACGTTAGCATTAATTCAATTGTTAGTTTATGCGAAGTAAACTAATGAATATAACCGATGTTTTTGCCTCCCCGCCTCGAGAAGAGGCCAAATAAGATGGTGAAAGAGGTGGCAGTATAAAAAATACAGAGCGTGATTAAAAACTTGGTTATTTTTTGTTATTTGTTACTGTTAAGTTGTTGAACTAATGCCTACACCCGAAATTTCAATTACTATAGTCCCTGCATTGCCTGCGGTAGGGACTAATAAGTAATACATTATAAATGTTAAAAGTTTATATGCCATGGAGCATTTTGTACTTAAAAGGTTTAATGGCATATTGAAACTTTCATTATTATGTAATATATGATTTTTCTGGGCCCAGTTGTAATTAATCAATGTTGTAATCCTGTATAGGATGTATAATTATCAAATGCTTTTAATTATGGTGATTATATTTACATTTTTTTACTTTTATTATCCCTACTAAAATATAGTGGTTACTACAATATAGTGATTGGTTATCTACTTATTTTTATAAGTGGAAGAGTATCTTCTTAATTTTTTTTCATTTATTTGAGTTTAGTTTATGTGGTGAAAAATCTAAAATTAAAAGCTTTGTGATTTTATTTTAGCAATCATATCTTACATTGTGAACTAATTCTATGGTTGTGTTAGGAGAGTTTTGCATATGCAACATTCTTCATTGGAATGGATATATGACTTGTGAAAGCTATATCACTTCTTATATTTAGTGTGTGGTCTTTGTATGCCATCATGGTTTTGACATTATCTCTTATTTAGATATTTAAAATGTTGATCTTGTAGGATTCCATATTTGGTAGGAAACATTTTGATTTTAATTTATAGAATATTTTGCGCGAATCTTTTTTAATGAATTATTTATTGGACCATCTTTAAACATGCTTTTAGCATAGAATTTTCTTCAATCTTCATTGTAAGATCATAAATATCCCAAATCTTGGTAATAATTATGTTGGTACCTTCATTGAAAAAAATAATTATGTTGGTACTTAAGTACTTTTCTATAGAGTCTTACAAATCTCAATTCAAGCCATTAAATTATGAAATCCATAGTGTGGTCCTAAAACATTTGGTTATGCATTGACATTAGTGTTGTCACTTTATTTATCAATCATTTTAATGCTTGAGAGGGAGGAATTTATCGTGGCGTGCTCTCACAATTCTTGTAAGTACTAATGTGCTCGCCCTTGTCTTTGTACCATCAATTGTGTAATTCATATGATCAAAATTTGTTCGATATAAATTTCAAAATTGTAAAAGTGTTTTTTTAATATTTGTAAAATGATTTAACAAATTGATCCTTTTTTTCAACCATCCACCTAATATATATGTACTTTTCTTGGTTTCAGACTGTAAAACACCTATGTTCACTTGAACTTTAATTCAGCATATGTCCTTCAAATATTTCACATCTAAATTAATCAAATGCTATAAGTGTGATTTGTAAAGGAAACAACTTTAATAATTCTATAAATTAGGTATACATCTCTTATTGCTTACATATGTAACAATGAGATTAAAAAAATCAATAAAGTATATGTTGATAATATTTATTAATTAAATTCCCGGATCCGGGTGACGTCTCGGCATTTAATGGTTTTCATGCAGCTTAATGAACCCAGGTACTGCCACCTGCAAAGCAGCGTGGCGTCCCAAATCACAATCGATCGCAGAGGGAATGTTTTTATGGTTGCAGGACAGGGCAGGCCGGCGCCATTAATGCAGGATGCGCCTCGAAGCTGCCTGTTGAGGGTTAAATACATGGCGTTTCCATACGTTTATTCCACTTCCAGTGTTCAGGTCTCTGGTTCTAGGTTTGGTTTTCAGTTATGGTGTGAAGGTGAGAACGCACCCGTCTTCAGAGGCAAGATTCAGGCTCGCTCGGGTTTGAATTTGCAGCACCTCAAATTCACCTGCGCGCTCCACAGAGGAACTCGTTCAGTGGCTTGGGGTAAGTGGTCTGTTATCTGTAATATCAGTTTTGTCTGTGTTGCTTCTCAGTCTCGGGCTTCAATTGTCTGCACTTACGGGCCTCAGGTTCAATTAGGTCATTCCTCTTGTTTTAGGCTCTGTTCCTTTGATTTTTCTGTGTCTGTTGGCAAAATGAAGCGCCATGGGAAGCGGATTCGTTCGGGTGACCGCCCTAGCAGTGGCAAGCGGCCCTCAATCAATCCTCGTTCCAACCCCGTGCTTTCGCCCATCAACCTCTCTTCCTCTCCTGAGGACCTTCCCCCCAGCAATCCTCCTCGCAAGCCGATTCCCAATAGTGCCTTTCAATCTACCCATTTTAAATTCCAGAGCAATTTGAATAGGCCTTTGATTTCTACTCAGATCACCATTCTCATGACGGAAGAAGAAAACCAGGTTGCCCCTCTTTCCTGCATTGTGCCCAACCCCTCTCACAGCAGTGAGCGCTCCTCGACCGAGGATTCTCTGGGTATCAAGTGGGAGATTGAACCTGTTCTGCAAGTTAATTTGCCCCCTATTATCCATCCCCTGGTTGACTGTGACCTAATTGAAGTGGAGACAGATGCAGGAACCGCCGACCTCGACAAGGTGATGGAAGGCAAGGAGCCTCTCAGTCATGATGACGCGTGTCAGGATGCCGAGGAGACACATGGGGAAGCAGAGGAAAATGATTAACCTGCGGTGCGACTTGCCTTTTTTGGTTCTTTGGTGGGTGCTCAGAGGGCATTACCCAAACATTTTAGTCATGGTTCAGATTGACGGCATCAACTTCAGGTTATGGTCTCCCACCGACGAAGCGTCTGTTCTCCTCCTGGGCCTTTGCTATCAGTTCTGCTTTTCTGTTTCTCTTCTTGTCTATCAATCTATGTTCGCTTGTAATGCCAATTCAGTTGGTTGTATGTCTCTGTTTTCCCCCAGTTCTCATAGTTATGGGGCAGTTTTGTAATGTTAATGGCTCTCGGGTTCCCGCCCTTGCAACCTCCGCTATATGTAAAAATATTTTGATTTCCAGTTAATAGAATTAGTTGTTACAGAGAAAAAAAAATATTTTCTAATTAAACCCCTAGATCTGGGTGATCACCTAGGAAGACTGATGGCAACAGGAATGTGGAGGGTGTCCTTCAACTCTTGGGAAACACTTGCCTCATTACTCCACCTATCCCCTCTCCTCAGATTTCATGGACCACCCTGTTGATCAAGGATTTTTATCTAGTAGCTACCTAGCCTCCATGCTATTCTTCCTTTGGTTACCTGCCTCCATGCTCCACACTACTCCTTTTTACCTTATCTTTGTGCCTCCCTTCTCCTGCAACCCACTCATGAACGGTGATAGAGGGAGAGGTGGTGGAAGGCCGCCAACCACCTTGGATGACACCTCCATAGCCACTTTGTTTGACCACAGCATACCTGATCACATTCACAGAAAGGTGGTGCCCATGGAAGAAGAAGAGACTCGTCATGGACGCTCGTCACTATGGTACCTCCGCAACCTCCTGACCCAACATCTTAAGGACGGGGAAGAATTCAAAACCAAGGCCACCAACTGAATTGCATAGCTCTCCGCACTCTTTAGCCACTTGTTCGCCTCACTAAAATGATTGGCTAGAGGCCTATGTATCGACTACCCTCCCAATGTCCCTTCCCTTGTTATGTCTCTCGTGCACTCACCTCCAGCTAATTCATCCCCTCCCCCCTCTCGCAAATATCCTGTGCCTCCCTCTGCACCCCTCGCTCCCCCGCCGACAACTGAATCTCCCCCTCCCTCTCCCCCTCGGCCTAGCCCATACGAATGTTTTGTTTTGAAGGAGCTCCCAAAGGCTACCAGCTCAGTGTAGGCTCGTGGAAGCTCCTTGGCACCGTGGCGGCTCTAGTTCAACATCAGTATGGCTTCATAGTGGCACGTGTTATCTGTCGACCACTTGATCAGCACAAGGCCGGTTCTCTCTCCTTCATTTTGGTTGACAGCTTGCAAAATGGTCTTCTTTTGGCTCAGTAAACATTAGTGTGATAGCACCCTTCCTGCTCGGCCTAAGAGTGCCAATTCTAAGATTGAGGAACCTCCAATTTTTCTACAATTCACATATGCTACCATCCCTCAGTCAATTGACCAGGTCCCGCGAGGCTCAACCCTCCTGGCTAATTCGTATGGCTACACAATTTTGAGAAACAATCTGGAAATTGTAAGCTTTGGTTTCCCCTTTCAGGGGCAAAGATCTTCTAATTTTTCTCTCTGCTTTCCTCATACTAAGGCAGAGATGGACCTCATGGTTGTAAATATTATGTATATTGTTCATTTAATATAATTTAGAATTGCTTACCTACTATATATATATATATATAGAGAGAGAGAGAGAGAGAGAGAGAATTTTTCTTAATAAATTATTGATTATAATAAAAGTTTATCTAAAGAGAAATTGAATAAAGTAACTATTTTTTATAATTGAATTTCATTCATACAAACATTTTTTTTTGTAAGTCAGCACCCACAGAGGGATTTGAACCAGTGACCTATCGCAAGGAGTGCCTTAACGGTGCACCCATTCACTGTCAATCTGTTATGCAACAAACTCACAAAATAGAAGAAATGAGAGATCAACGACTTCAAAATCAGCCTCTTCAAGGCGGCAACCTCCTTTACATTACACAAATGAGCAATTCTTGGATGATTCAAATGACAAAACCTCCTTTCTATATATAAGACTCTAAGGAGTCACAATATAATCAGAGTCGACATAACAATAATAATGTAAGGGCACAACAATAACAATGGTGGGCTTCTATGGGGCACAATAATAACAATATGGGGACAACATGGGCACAACAATAACAATAAGGGGCTACAATGACAATAATAATAAGGAAATACACTAGTATTATAGGGACCTAACATGCCCATCTCCTTCAAAAAAGTGTTGTCCTCAATGCTTGAGTAGTTTTGGATGCTTCTATATAAAATTTTCACCCTCCTATGTGGAATCTTCAGCGGTAAGTTCTTCAACTTGATGAGATACTCTGAAATTGATCGATTTCGTAGATGTCGGTTTCTTGTTTCTGTGAATGCGTCAAGTTCCAATATGATATTTCCTTCCTTGTCAAGTTCTTAAAACATTGTTTGAACTGGGAGCTTGTCACTTATAACCTTCTTTAAGTATAGAACATGGAAAATTGGGTGCACTCAGGAAGATGTCGGAAGCTCCAATTTGTATGCCATAGTACCAATCTTTTGTAACACCATGTACGGACCATAATACTTTGGTGATAATATATTATCCTTCTTAGCTTGCTTGAGGGACATTTATTTGTATGGTTGTAGTCGTAGAAATACCCAGTGACCTACATCAAAACTTCTTTCACTGCGATGTTGATCTTCCTATTGTTTCATTCTATTTTGTGCCAAAGTGATTTATCCTTTAAGATTAGTAGAACTTGTTGTTGATGCTCGATGTGATCTTCCACTACTTGAACCTTAGAATTTTATTTTAAAGATGATGTGATGGATGGTGGATGATATCCATAAAGTGCCATAAATGGGGTCACTTTTGATGCAGTGTGGAAGGAAGTGGTATACCACCATTCAGCCAGAGGCAACCACTTGATCCATTGTGTATGTTTATCAGATACAAAGCAATGAAGATATCCTTCCAAACATTTGTTCACTGTCTCAGTTTTCCCATCAGATTGATGATGATAAGATGAGCTATGAGCTAATTGAGTACCTAGACAAGAAAATAATTATGTCCAAAAATTTCTAGTGAAAATGGGATCTTTGTCGCTTACAATAAATTTGGGTTTCCATGTAGCTTTTGAATTGTTTCCATAAATGTAGTAGCAATTGTAATGGATTTAAATGGATGTGATAATGCACAAAAGTGTGCATACTTGGTAAGTCTGTCAACTACCACTGTGATGACACTCTTTCCTTCAAACATGGGTAAACCTGTGATAAAATCCATTGAAACCTCCTCCCAACGCTGGCTTGGAATGGATAAAGGTTGTAACAGACCTGGGATCTTAATTGTCTCAACTTTATTTTTTTGGCAAACCAAGCATTCTGCCACAAACTTTTGAATATCAAATTTAAGGCAATCCCAAACAAAATCCTTCTTAACCCTATGGTAAGTTTTTAAAAATCTTGAGTGTCCTCCTAAGGGAGAGGTGTGCAATTCCAGAAGAATATTTTGTTTGAGTCAGGAATTCTTACAGAGGTATAAGCGATCTTTGTACCATAACAAATCATTTTTCCAGCTAAATGTATCAGATGTACTGGGATCTTGCTATAACTTTTAAATGAGTACCCACACTTCTTCGTCATTATTTCATTCATCCCTTACTTCATTTAACCAATCTGGTTGGATAATAGAAATTGCACAAAGTAATGCTTCCACATCCTCATCCTTTCTTGAGAGTGCATCTGCAAAACCATTTTGCTTCACTTTTTTGTAGATGATTTCAAAGTCATAACCCAAAATATTTGTGACCCATTTTTGTTGCTCTTCTGAAGATAATCTTTGTTCTAAAACATATTTAAGACTATCATGATCCTTTTTTACCTTGAAGTGTCTTCCCATTAGGTAAGGTCGACATTTCTTAAGTGCATGTAGTATTGCCAACATTTCCTTCTCATAAATATCTTTGTGTAAATACTTTCCTTTGATTGGACAACTTTCGAAAGCAATGAGTATTTCTTCTTGCATTAAAACAATGCCAATTCCATTCCCTAAGGCATCACATTCCACAATAAAGGTTTTTGTGAAGTTTTGCGTAGCTAAGACCGAAGCTTGGCACATTGCCTCTTTAAGATGTTCAAAGGTCTTCGTTGCTTATGGAGTCCAAGAAAATGCATCTTTCTTTAGTAATGTTTTTAGAGGTGCTGCTATTATCCCATAATTCTTAACAAACTTGCGATAATACCCTGTCAACCCAATAAATCCTTGCAGATGCTTTATGGATGTAGGGATTTTCCATTCCTTAATGGCTTTAATTTTTCTAGGGTCTACCTTAACACCTTCATGAGATATAATATGACCTAGATATTCAACCTCTTGTACTCCAAAGAATCATTTGGAGTTTTTTGCATATAATTGTTTCTCCTCCAATAGTTTGAGTACCCTGTCAACCTATTGAACATGGTCCTTCCAAGACTTGTTGTAGATTAATATATCATCAAAAATTACTAGCACAAATTTTCTAAGGGTTTGAAAATGGAATTCATCAAACCTTGAAATGTAGAAGGTGCATTGGTAAGGCCAAAATGCATGACCAAAAATTCATAATGACCCTCATGAGTTCTAAATGTTGTTTTTGGAATGTCTTCAGTGTTCATTCTGCTTTGATTATATCCTGAATGAAGATCCAACTTGGTGAAGTAAATTGCTCCATGTAATTCATCCAATAATTCATCAATGACAAGAATGGGAATTTCATCTTTAATAGTGAGCTTGTTGAGCTCCCTATAATCCGGACACATGCACCATGATCCATACTTCTTGTGAACCATTACTACTGGAGCAAAGAAATAACTTTTATTAGTTTGAATTATACCAGCCTATAGCATTTCTACAACCATATGTTCAATTTCACTCTTTTGGGCATATGAATATCTGTAACGCCTGATGATTCGAGGAACACTTCTTGGAATCAAATGAATAGCATGATCATGATCACGAATAGGTGGGAGGCCTTTGGGAGTCTCAAATACGTTGGAATTATTGTCCAAAATGTTTTGGAGATTTGGAGAAATATATGATTTCGATGTGGGAACCTCTAGTGAACATAATTGTGAAATTACGCCTTGTTGTTCTTTATTTAGAAGCTTTAACATGTTGTTAGAGCTAGTCATCTTTCCCGATTTCCTTGTGATACCCCTTAATTCAACTTCCTTTACTCTCCAAAAAAATTCAAGAAAATTTCTTGAAAAATAAAAGCTATCATACCCAAAGATTGTAGCCATTGGACTCCCAGTACAACATTAGCACCACCCATTGGAATGGAAAGCATTGAACTATTCAATACATAGTCTCCCATGGATAGCTTGATATTATGGCACTTTCCAGAGAAATTTATGGTTCCTCCATTTGCAACCATTACTTGACACTCTGGTGCTAGATATAGGAAGCAATTCAATTCCTTGGCTATCTTACAATGAATAAAATTATGGGTACTACCCAAATCAATCAACATTATTACCTTTTTCTTCTTGACATGTCCTTCTATCTTGATATTTTGAGGAGTGGTAATTCCTGCCAATGCATTACAAGATATGGTCGGATTCATTTCTTCTTTATCTAGGGTTGGTTCCTGGTGTATATCCTCTTCTTTTGATGTTTCCTGTTCCTTTTCTTCCTCCTCTTCGTAATCTATGTAAAATAATTTATTCTCAGCACACTTATAACCTTTAGTGTATTTTCTATCACAACCATAAAAAAAGCCCTTTTGCTCTTTTTTCTTCCAATTATTGAGGTGTCAACCTTATAGGTTGTGGAAGGTTAGGGGCAGCAACACTTCCATCTAGTTTTGAGTGGTAGGCTTCCTTGTCGCCATAATTTTGCTTTCAATTTTTCTTGCCAACCTAAATGCCTTCTCCAATGAATTAGGTTCCCAAAGGTGAACCTCATGTTGGATGTTATCCTTTAAATTCCCTATGAACACATCAATCCTATGCTCCTGTGGAATATCTTTTACCCTTATATTCAATTTTTGGAAGTCTTCAATGTGCTCCACTATTGTACCCTTTTGTTTCAGATTGATCAATTGGCTAATGAAGGTGTTATTTTTTGTATCCTCATAATGTGCTATCATTTCCTCCATAAAAATGGACCAAGTGACAATTGTTTATGAGATCAAATCCATCGATATCATACAAACTAATTGGGTTCTAAATGTAAAGTTGCAATGCGTACCTTTTGTGTGTTTTGGACATTATGGAGATTGAAATATTGCTCCATCTGTAGTATCCATGTTACATGATCCTTGTCATCAAACTTGCTCATATCAATCTTTAGAACATGGTGGGTCTTCAATCCAACGTTATATTTTATGAAATCATGATTAACATTTCTTTTGTTCTCATCATGAGTTTCCTCTGCTACCTTTTCGCCATTACAAAGCATTTATTGTAGCAAATTTGCCAAACCTCCTTTCAAACCTTCCATGTCTTTCTTCAAATCTTGAATGTTTACTTCTAAACCATCCATCTTAGCTTGCATGCCATCCATCTTAGCTTCTATGCCATTCATCTTAGCTTCCATCCCTTTCTTTAAACCATCCATCTTAGCTTCCGTTACTTTTTATGAGAGTGAAATTTCTTGCGCTTGGTCTCATAATTTTGATATATCATGTTGCTTTTCTTCCTCTTCTTCATGAGTCATGCTAGATCTTTCAGGTTTCTTACTAGGTGTTTCCATTTTCTTTATTTGGGGCATAAATTAATGATAATTATTATTCATTGTTCCATTTGAATCACTTCAAACTAATTTTTAAAACTAAACTTATGCAAATTTTTAAAAAGACTACACACATTTTTTTTCGCTTTGTAGGAGCTCGATATTGAATCTGTTGTATCTCTGTAATTTCGGATCTCCAAGGTCTGAAATTTCGTCTTGTGATATCCCTTTGTGTCCTCTTTCCAACCCCAAAAGTTTGATCATTATTGGATTCTCCAAGAAATAGTTATGTCAAATCTCCCACGATGACCTGATTATAGACTAGTTCAGTAGAGCGAACTTGTATGAAGTACCACGTGTCATTGTTTTGATCTTCGGACCTAAAAATGATACAAAGAAAACTAAAGTTTGTCCTCTTTCTATTATTGTTTACAAAATTTAAATCCAATTCTCAGACAGAAATTTATGACAGATTTCCCATGGTCACATGTTTGAGATGTAATTCGGGAGCCTGCAAAAACCCTAACTTCCTTGGATCATATCTCTGAAAATATAGCGAGAAAATATCTAAAATTAGGTCCCGAGGTTCACCAATATGTTGGCTCAAATGGGTTTTTATTTCAACTTCTCAAACTTCGTATAAAAATAGTTATAGTGAAAATTCCACGATGACTTGTTTGAAGCAGCGAAACCCTAGAATCCAAAGCTCTGATACCAAATGTTATGCAACCAACTTACAAAATAGAAGAAAATAGAGATCAAAGACTTCAAAATCAGCCTATTCAAGGGAGAGAACTCCTTTACATTACAAAAATGAATAATTCTTGGATGATTCAAATGACAAAACCTCATTTCTATATATAGGACTCTAAGGGGTCACCCAACTCACAATATAATCAGAGCCGACATAACAATAATAATGTAAGGGCACAACAATAACAATAGTGGGCTTATATGGGGCACAATAATAACAATATAAGGACAACCTGGGCACAACAATAACAATAAGTGGCTATAACGAAAATAATAATAAGGGAATACACTAGTATTATAGGGACCTAACACAATCTAAAGCCCAATGGGCCATTCATATAAATATTATTATAAAGCTTAAATTATTTCATCTCATTTAAATATTTCATATCATTATTGGGGTGATATTGATTACCCTAATTTCAATATTAAGAAAAACTTCAAATTAATAACATAGTTGAATTAATAATAAAACGATAATTAAAATTCTCAAAATATTTTATTCAAATCTATATATTTGCATTTCCATTGATATAATTAGTGGTAAGCTTTATGTGAACCAAATATTTATAAAAAAGGAATGAAAAAACTATAATATGGTGTTCAAATTGAATATGGATTAGGTTTGGTCTGAAATGTAGCAAATTAGTAATGTTGTGCTAATTCCCCATTCAGAATTAAAACCCAAGATGCTTATCATTTGCTTATCAAGTGCTTCAAGATTCACCATTTTTGCTTAATTAACTGATTCCCGTGAGAGTTTCTTATGTAAATGTTATAAACAATTTAACATAAAACACATGTTGCACAATAGCAAAATAACAACAAAGAAAATCAAAATACAACACACAACAAAGAGATTTGATGAGGATTTCACCCCTCTTGAGCTATGTTTCCTTGGTCCAGCTTCCAATGCTTAAGCCTCTCTATTATGCTAAAAATTACAACAAAAGTGTGTTTACAATGCTCAAATGCCACTGAAACTTGTCTCAATGAGTTCATAATATTCAAGACTGCTAGAATTGAACCTTTTTGCACCTAAATTTTTGGATAAGAACTGAAGAAGTTATGACCTCTCCTAGTTTTCCCACTATTCATTCCACAATTTGCTCCACATCCAGCATGATCCTACAAATTAGCCCCAAAACCGCTAATTGGGCGAAAATTTCGCCATGCGGTGGGCCACAATCTATCGGTCGAATCACAAATCGCAATCGATAAGGACCAGTGGGCTTAAGGTCTATGAACATGGAAGCGATGTGCGATTACGATGTGCGCGGAGCTGACAAGTGTATTAACAGGAGCCTATAACCTTATCGCATCCGGGATATCACGATCAACGGAAAACCAATGGTCTTGGATATGCAGGACTATGCAGTATTGCGATTTGCCATTGCGATATCGCATCGCAACCCTGATCTCTCTGGGGGTCGATTCTGTCGTACTTCACTCCCTTCGTCAATGTGTGATTGCGATTAATCACATCGCAACCCTTCCCTGCTCGAGCCCGATTCTTTAACATGATCCGCCTACAACTTGCAATTCTGATACGTGGGGGCCAATGGCGACTTGCCACTTGGCGCCTCCTCATTTGCTGAAGGGCCTGCCATGTGTCTAAGTCAAACCTGAACTTTGACTTACTCTAACTTCTGAATACAAGCTCAGATTTGAATGTTGTTCCCACGTTTGGAATAAGAATAACAAGATCTTAAATCTAAAGCTGAGTTCAACAAAATTTTGACACTTTGATTTTTAGCATAAACCTGAGCACCTAATCACTCCTCCCCACTGGAAGCTTTTGGACCCCAAAAGATTATATTCAGTCATTGAAAAAATGAGGGTATTGTTCCCTCACCTTCCCCTCTTCAATCCATTTGGCCTTTGATGGATTTGTACCTTTGAGACCCACTCGAATATAATCAACATTTCCCTCTTTGATGACCTCATTCTTTTGTCAAGTATGGTGTCTTGTTGAAGCTCATCAAGAAATTCTGGAGAGGAATCTTCAATTGATGGAATTTGTACACTTTCTCCTTGATCTTCAATCAAAGGAGGCTCATACAATCTCAAATTTTCAACATTAACAACAGAATAAATCTGCATATATGAAGGTAAATCTAGCTTGAAAGAATTATTACCAAACTTTTCCAGAATTTTAAATGGACCATAGCGGATTGGTTTCAACTTTTCACTTCACCTTGAAGCCTTTCCTTGCTAATGTAAAGCCAAACTTCATCACCTACTTGAAATTGATGATACACACAATGCTTATCATGCCTTGCCTTATACTTGCCTTGACTCTTTTCTAGTTGTTCTTGAATTGTTTGGTGAATCAACTGAATTTTCTTAATGAATTTCTTTGCTATGTCTATGTCACTATGTCCATATACAACTACATATTTCTCAAAGACGAAATCCAAAGGCGATTTAGGCAAATAACCAAGACATGCCTCAAAATGTGAAGTTAGAGTAGAAGATTGTTTTACTCGGTTGTAAGCATGTTGAATATAATGCAACTATTCATCCCACAACTTAGGATGTTTGCTACAATATCCTCTTAGCAAATGAATAACTGTCATGTTACTCACTTCAATTTGACCATCTATTTGCAGATGGAAGGTTGCACTTTTCTTCAACTTGGTGTCCATCAAGTTCCATAAATTTGACCAAAAAATCCCAACAAATCGAGAATCACGATCACTTACAATAGAAGTAGATAATCCAAACCCATACATTTTGAAAGAAAATTTGAGCTGTTTGTTCAATTGTAATTTGTTTTTTACAAGACATTAATATGCACATCTTGTTGAACCTACCCACAACTACATACAAATAATCATGACCTTTTCTTGGTAAAGGAAGACCTCCTACAAAATCCATAGAAACACTCTCCCATGGACGTGAAGGCACTGGAAGTGGTGTGTACAATCCAAGTCTCCTATTACTAGGCTTACTGACTGCACACAATGAACAACCTATGATAAAACATGACACACTTTCAAGCATACGAGGCTAGTAAAAATATGTCTGAAGATTTGCCACTATTTTACTTACACTGAAATGTCCAACAATAAGAGAAGTGTCTGCTTCCCTTGTGACATTTACTCTCTCTCCTTGTGGAACACAAAGTTTTCCCAAATTATACAATATATTATCATGTACATGATAGTCTAATTCCTCAACTTGGTGGCCTTAACTCAAGTTTGAATACACCTCTTGAAAGTCAGCATCATGTGCATATTGTTCAACATAACTTTCTGGCAAAACAGAATGATTCTTGAGTAAAATGGCTACATTAACAACTGGTCTAGAAAGCATATCAACAACTCTGTTATAAATACCTTTCTTGTACCTAATTACCAAGTGGAATTGCTATAAGAATCCCATCCAATGAAAGTGCCATGGTTGCTGCAATTTTGTTTGAGATTGCAGATATTGCAAAGGTTAATGATCAGTGTCAATAATGGTTTCTTTTTCCATAAAGTAATGCTTTCATTTCTTCACACTTTGCACCAATGCGTAAAGATCTTTATCATATGTAGGATAGTTAATAACAACACCATTAAAAATCTCAGAATGAAATGAAATGGGCTTACCATGCTGTAAAAGAACTGAACCCATGGCGTAGTCACTTACATCCATTTGTATTTCAAATGGTTGTTTCAATCTGGCAATGCTAAAATTGGGTCTGAATTGATCTTTTGTTTTAAAGCATCGAATGCTTTTTGTTGTTTGCCTCCCCACTGGAAGATAACCTTCACACTGGTCAAAGCATGTAGTGGAGCTGCTATGGAAGAGAATTTGGCAATGAACTTCCTCCAGTACTGTGTTGCTCCCAGAAAACTCCTTACTTTTGTGACTGATTTGGGTATTAGCCAATTCACAATGACTAAAACTTTAGAGGGGTCAATCTTCAGCTCACCTCCTCCAACTATGTGGCCCAAATACACTAAGAAAGTTTTCTTGAATTCACATTTAGACATCTTCATAAATAACTGTTATTTTTTCAAGACATCCAACATTATCCTCACATGCTTGACATGCTCTTCTCATGATTTTTTGAATATCAAAATATCATCTAAATAGACAATTACAAACTCATCAACAAAGGATCTTAAATCATCATTCATAACTCTCATGAATGTAGTTGGAGCGTTGCAAAGACCGAAAGGCATAACCAACCATTCAAACAATCCTTGTTTGGTTTTAAAAGCAGTCTTCCAAATATCCTCCTCGTCTATTCTAAATTGATGATATCCTCTTCTCAAGTCTAATTTAGTGAAATAATTTTCATTCTTCAACTGATATAGCAAATCATCTATTATGGGCAGTGGTTATCAATTCCTTATGGTAATTTTATTCAAATCTCGATAATATACACACACGTGGTAGGTTCCATCTTTCTTGGGTACCAAAACAATTGGTGAACCACATGGCGAAGTAGAGGGACAAATTACACCTTTATCTAACAATTCCTAGACTTGTTTCTTAATTTCTAAACTTTCCAGAATTGACATTCAATACATACTGATATTTGGGAGTGGGCAATCTTGTTGTAGCTGAATTTCGTATTGAATTCCCTTTTTTGGTGGTAATCCCTTTAGTTCTTGAAACACATCTCCATATTGATTGACCACATCAACCAATTCGGCTTTCAACTTCACGTCACAACCTACAAAGGATTCATGCTCCGTGTCATTCTTCTGCTTGATTCTTACTAGAATTGACCAGTCGCTTCATTTTCCCTACGCTTGCTAAAGACAGATTAAGCTTTATACGATGGACTCTCACAATATACTACACTCCATCTTTGAACAAATGATATTTGTTCTCAAATCTATGGAAAACAGCTTTCCGGTTATATAGATACGGGCTTCCCAACGTAATTCCAGAAATATCCAGTGGCACTGCCTCTAATTTGACTTCATCAACGAAATTGGCAGTAATAGCAAACCTGAAAACGCATTTTCTTGTGAGCTAAAGATTTGCATCCTTGGTTATCCAACCCAATGGATATGGTTTATGAGGAGACATGATTTCCATATTCAACTTATTGACCAGGTGTCTAGAAAATAAATTTGCCTGGGATCCATTGTCAAACAACGTATCAATCTTGGTGTGTTTGGAAATAACTCTAATATGGAACAACTCAATTTTGTTTTCTTCATTTGAAGCGTTGTTGGAGTTATTTGTTGCATTGGTGCTTTCCACGGCTTCCTCTTTGCTTTTTTTTGCCATGGCTTTTCCTTTAGTGATTGTGGCTACAATCTTTGTTTCATCACCTGAGTCGGAACCCAAGTATTGTTGTACAATAGTGTTTGTCTTATGTTTCCCTTTATTGTTAAATTTCTTTGGTCTTAATTCAGGATGAAGCTTCCAGCAATGCGCTTCATCATGGCCCTCTTTGGAACAATTCTTGCACATGGGTTTCTCCCCTTCTTTCTTAACAAAAGCATTTTTCTTTTGCTTTCCTTTAGATTTCTTTCCTTTTTCACCACTTTGGAATGGCTTCTTCTTACCTTCTTCTTGTACATTTTTCCCTCTTGCTTCGAGGTGTGTAGTTTGAACTCATACGTCATCAAGATTCATGGGATTAAACATAAGAATGGTGTATCGAAGATAGCTATGCAAACCTCCTATGTATTTTAGCAAAGTATCTTGTGACTGTAACTTTACTCCTAGCATAAGATCTCTTCTCCTAAACTCCTAAGTATACTCTTGCACATTTTTACCTTTTAACTGTCTGAAATTTTGCCAATTCATGATAGTTTTTTGCATATGAGCTAAAGGGTAGAATTGTCTTTTTATAGCAGCAATAAAATCAAACCAAGTAATAGAGATCTTACCATGTTGTTTGATCTCGTCTTGAGTCCTTGCTTCCCACCAAATGAGTGTTGCACCCTCCATTCTCAATGAAGGCAATTGAATTTTGATATCATCCTCTTGAAGGTTTTGAATTCTACAATATACCTCCAACTGACGAATCCAATTATCAAGCTTCTCTGCATTCACTTCACCATTATACATGGGTAACTCGAATTTAACATCAAGTTTTCAAAACGGTGATTTACGAGTTCCTTTTGAAGAATGATGATGAGTATGAGTAAGGGTTGTATTAGTGGAAGAGTGTGAAGATGCTTGTGAAGAATAAGATGAAGAAGATGGTGGAGATGGTGAAGATTTGTCTCCATTCCCATTACCTCCTTTTCCATTACCTCCTCCTGAAGAGCCTTCTCCTTTGAGAGGTTTGTAACTTTCTCCTTGCAACCTACTATTCCTCTCTTCATAGAGGACCTTCACCATCTCTGTCATATCAAATAAATCCTTTCTGAAGGTCTTCTCATCTTTTGTCATGTTTGTAGGTTCTACTTCATGAGACATGATCTGTAGAGTCTCAACTACAACTTGAGGATGTACTAGTGTAGAAGACTTTGGCAATCTTTCTCTTCTTCCAATTGAGCCAACTACACGTCCTTCAACCAGCTTCCCTTCTCCTCTTTTGAGTTGCAACCTTGTTATCATGACACAAAACTATCAAGCAATACTCCTTCTTTGAAAAACCAGTGCTCTGATACCAAATTGATCTGAAATGGAGCATATTAGTAATGTTGTGCTAATTCCCCATTCATAATAAAACCCAATATGCTTATCATTTGCTTATCAAGTGCTTAAGGATTCATCGTTTTTGCTTAATTAATTGATTCCTACGAGAGTTTCTTATGTAAATGTTATAAACAATTTAACATAAAACACATGTTGAACAACAGCAAAATAACAGCAAAGAACATCAAAATACAACACACAACACAGAGATTTGATGAGGAGTTCACCCCTCTTGGGCTACGTCTCCTTGGTCCAGCTTTCGATGCTTGGGCTTCTCTATTATGCTCAAAATTACAAAAAAAGTGTGTTTACAATGCTCAAATGCCTTTGAATCCTATCTCAATGAGTTCAGAATAGCCAAAAACTCCTATAATTGACTCTTTTTGCACCTAATTTGGGTAAGAACTGAAGAAGTTATGACCTCTCCTAGTTTTCCCACTATTCGTTCCACAATTTGCTCCACATCCGGCGTGATCCTACAAATTAACCCCCAAAACTGCTAACTGGGCAAAAATTTCGTTGCGCGGCGGGCCATAACCTGTTGCCCAAATTGCAAATCGCAATCGGCAAGGACTGGCAGGCCATAATCTATCATTCGAATTGAAAATCGCAATCAACAAGGACCGGTGGGCTTAAGGTCTGGGAACACAACAACGATGTGTGATTGCGATGTGCGCGAATCCAGGAGTAGTATTAATCGGAGCTTATAACCTTATCGCATCTAGGATATCGCGATCGGCGGAAAATCAATGGTCTTGGATATGCGGGACTACGCAGTATTGCAATTTGTGCTATTGCATCGCAACCCTGATCTCGTTGGGGGCCGATTCTGTCATACTTAACTCCCTTCGCTGATGTGCGATTGTGATTTATCGCATCGCAACCCTTCCTTGCTCGGGGCCGATTCTTTAACATGATCAACTTGGGACTTGCGATTGCGATATGCGGGGGACAATGGTGGCCTACCACTTCGCACCTCCTCATTCGCTGAAGGGTCTGCCATCTGCCTAAGTCAAACTTGAACTTTGACTTGCTTTAACTTTTGCATACGAGCTCAAATTTGAGTGTCGTTCACACCGTTGGAATCAGAATGACAATCTCTTCGATCTGAAGTCGAGTTTAACAAAATTTGGACACTTTTATTTCTAAGCATAAACTTGAGCACTTGATCATTTTTATAATGTTAGGTAGTCACTTTATATTAATTTGTAGAAAAAGATACATAATAGATGTCCAAAAGCTACATGTATGCAACATGAGAAACCAAACCACTAGCAAAGTCTCAAAATTTTAACATTTTATATTGCGAAAGCTATAAGTTTATCATCTAAAATAAAAGAATAACTAATAAAAACAAATTGTCAGATATTAATAGTTCGAATTACACCATTGTCACTATAAAAAACCATAATAGAAATGTAGGCTTGCCTAATCATATTATCTTGAAAGAGATTCCACCTGGATTGGTGGTTATGAGTTCTTATCTTCCTTAATTAGAGTAAAGGTGATGCCTACCATATTCCTGGCCAATACTAAAACTTTTTTATCCAACTTCTCTAGTTTATTCAAAATCTAACATAGATCCCACACATGTGGGCACGCGCCATAGAGGATAAGATCTCGATTTGCTATCCCTTGACTTATACTTCTTAGAGAGTTGGGAATATCTTGAGTCCAGCTTTGGTCAAAGGTATTGATTTTAATGTTGTGCCCTTCATTAATTGATTTATCTACAAGTATGTTTCCATTTCTCCTAACATGGGATAGAATGGGAGCCACAATTCATTCAAAAATATTTGCTACCTTTTTTAAGCTACTATGAAGTCTCTAACTACTCAATACTTTAGATGAGTGTGAATCATATTGGAGTTTTCTAATCATTTGAATTATTGTTTTTGAGTCCCCTTACATTATTATTTTTTTTAAATTGCTTCTTCTCGAGATGAGTAACCAAAGCATATAATTCAACAGCATTGTTAATGTCTATCGTGAGATCTTGTAAGTCAATATGAATTATGTGACCTAGACTTGTTCTGAAAACACCCCCAAAACTAGCTCGTCTTGGACTACCTTCTAAGACCCCATCAAAGTTTAGTTTAGAAAACTAGTCGAGGGAGGAGATCAATAGTTGGGACTTGAAGCACTTGGTAGATACAAAGGAGCTTGAGGACAAGTGACTGATTGATGGAGATTTAATATAGAAAGAATATGCTTTTTCTAATGATTGTAGTCCTAAGCTTGTGTGGTTCAGGGGATTAACAGAATACTTTCTCTGATCTTATTTAGGATAGAATGCTAGATGAAATCCATGGGAGTTATTTTATATTAAAATATTCTCCATTTCCTTTATTTCCAAATTTCCCATAAGATAAATCCCGGAAAGAGTTGTTAAACTTTATTTAGTATTGGATTGAAGAATGGGGTAGATCTCCATTCCTCTGTGGTTGATAACATGTTGTTTTTGTTTCAATCTTATTGTTAAAAGAATGCTCATGTAATCCCATCCCTCATAAGGAAATTCATAATTGTTCAACATATGGTTAGCAATCTCAAAGTTAGACACAATACAAGTGGCATATAAAGGGTCCATAAAAACCCTTTTTTTAATCTTACTCACATTATTTTTTTGTTAAACATACAAGAGAAACAAAGTTCAACCTAGTTTAAGTTTTCAAAGCTTCTTCCATTTGTTTTGGGCATTATGTCCTATAATACCAAAATGGATTTCATAAGCATCCTTCAAATTTAAAATTCCTAAAGTATAATGACCACATCTTAAAAATATTTAGCCCTTAGTATGCCTTTATTTTCCCTTTTTCTAATTCTCTAGTTTTTTCAATACGCAAAGTGAATTGAATTATTATATAAAAGTATATAGTGAAATTGAATATGGGTTTGAATATGTTATCTAATACTAATACAATGAAATCAAAATCAAGATTGAATATAACAAGGAGCCACTGCCGTGGCGGTAGTCCCTGCCGGGGTCTGCAGGGAATTGCAGAACTTGGAAAAGTTGGCCTGGCGGAAATTGTCCCAAGTCTGGAGAGGATGGGAGGCAGAGGTCAAGGAATAAATGGACTGAACCACAAATAAACATTATGTTCAATCTTGACTGAAAAATTAATTGCCTAGACTGAAAAAATATCTTTAAATCTTAAAACCAATAATTATCATTTCACAGTGGATGCAAATATTACATAGTAACAAAATAGCTATACCATTTGCATCCATCTATCCAGGTATGACAAGAACCATTATGAACTTAAAGAAGCTTTATTTGAATGAAGATGCTAAATAGAAATGCACAAAATCATTTAGGAACAAGGTTTGGAGATACAAAGTGATCGAATTCAGCCCTTTCAATAATGCTCAACCACAAATAAACATTATGTTCAATCTTGACTGAAAAATTAATTGCCTATACTAAAAAATATCTTTAAATCTTAAAACCAATAATTCATATAAATCGATCTTTAAACCTTAAAACCAGTAATTCATATAAGTCGCTCAAGGCAGCCAGGTACTCTCAGCCGTAAATCATTTCATAGTGGATGCAAATATTACATAGTAACCAAATAGCTATGGGGCCAATTTCTTGATTAGACTATGTCAGAAGCAATTCTTGCGTCAACAACAGCAATTCCTATGTCTGCCTTCTTTAGTGCAGGCGCATCATTAACACCATCGCCAGTCATTCCACATATGTGCTTTCTAGCCTGCAATCGTTTAACAATATCGTACTTATGCTCTGCAATGACCAGTCAAAATCAGGAAGGATATGGAATCAAACACTAAGTAAGGAAATGAAAAAATAAAGTATCTGAGATAAACATTTCCACCTGCAAAATAATAGTTATAATATAAACCATGAAGCATAAAGTTCCATAACCAAGAGAGAAGGGAGTTGGAAATATAAAGAATTGAGTGGGACTCCCAAGAAAAAACACAGAAGTAAAAGATAATTGTTGCTCACCAGGGAAAACACCAGCAAAACCATCAACCTTCTCTATCAGTTCATCAACTGGCAAAGCTGCAATTGATTCATCTTTGTCCTGACCTAGTAAAGAGCATGATGGATACATGTTTTTACCCATGCCTAGTCGGCGACCTGTCTCCTTGGCAATAGCTAATTTATCTCCTGATGAACATTTGCAAGTAAATAGTTAAATGTCGGCTCGCTGCATTAAAAAAACAGTAGTGAAACTGATGACACCATAACCTCACCATACCTGTGATCATTTTGACTTTTACGCCAAGATTAAGAGTCGTTCTGACTGTTTCAGCACTGTCATGGCGTGAGGGATCAAAAAGGGGCATCAATCCAATAAAATGCCAGGGCCCTCCTGGACTCTCCTTCCTGCCCTGTGGAACTTCCTGCAAACATTTTGCGATAGCTATAAAGATATACATAATCAACAGGAAGAACTTAGTGGGAAGATTCAACCCACGGATAAAGCAAAAGAAGCCATATTATTAACCTGATATGCAACTGCAAGAGAGCGAAGTCCTTGTTCAACAAACTTGTCAATAACTATATGAACTCGCCACTCAATTTCTGTCTTATTATGTGCGAGGTTAAGAATCTAGCAGAAAGTATTTGGTCATTTCAGTTTTAATAGAATGTGTACAAATAAGTTTTGAAGCACTTTCTAAACAATACAACCCATTACCAAGCCTAATGAAGAAGGTCAAACATCCAAAGAACAATACCTGCTCCGGAGCACCTTTACTAAGTCGATGCATTTTCCCTTCATTGTCAATATAAGTGAGATCTGTCCTCTTGTCAGTTGGATTAAAAGGAAGAAAATGGACCTCTTAAATGCCTGCCCGCGCCTTTTACATCCATGGATATTAAAACCCACAACAAAAGATACAAATCAGTAAAATAAGCATAGAGCTGCTTATCAACTAAAATTTAATATGATGACATAAAAAAATACTTGCCTCCTTAGGATCCGCAAGCATCCCAACAATTGCCGCATCAATGGCATCTTGATTCTGTGTTCTGGATGCTCTTGCAACCATCAGGACAACAACATCCTTGTCATATCCTTTCGTGAAAACCTATTCATGACAACAATTAGTAATTGATACTTGTTTGAAGGAAACTAACAGTACTGGATCATCCAATATTACCACGGACCCTAACTAGCCAATTTGGTACAACTGCAGTATCACCAAAAATTATGTATTTATGAAATAAGAGAAAGGACAAAAAAAGAATCAGAAGTCCAAAATAAATACCAACCTTTTGGAAGTGGCCAACTTGGCTGCTTTACCAAAAAAGGTATGGACCCCAGTAGCAATGACAACACATTCAAGTTCACCCTGTTTGCAAGTAGAGCCAGAATAAACCCCATCGCCAGGACCCTTTGTTACTGGTAATGACTCACCAGTGAGGGCAGACTACACACATTCAAAAATATTGTCATAAAACGTGGCTCAGGAAAAGTACCAAAACACTTGAAGTTAATCCCAGAAACCATATAAAAGCATACCGAAAATTCCAACACTTGTAATTAGAATAAGAAGTAAAGAAAAGGATTGGATTAAGACCTGATCAATCTTTAAAGGATCTCCTTCAAGAGGACGTGCATCTGCAGGAACAATATCTCCAAGTTTGATGCTAATTATGTCACCAAGAACAAGCACCGATGCATCTTCTTCACTCCATTGTCCATCTCTGAGAACCTGTTAAGTTCAAAGTCTTAAGTCATTGACTAAGGAATTTAAAACTGCAGCACCCATGATCTTAAGAGGATTCTGAACATCTAATTGCATGCTTCCCCGCAAAACCAAGGATAGAAAACTGAAAATATCGGGGCTGCCACTCATACAAAAGATAGTGAATAGACCTTGCTCTTGGGAGCCAGCTGAGTCATCAGTGCCGCAACAGCATTGCCAGCATTGTTTTCCTCTATGAAACTTATGGTAGAGTTTATAACAAGCAATGTTAGAATACCAAAAAAATCTTCCCAATCAGGATGTTTTCCCTGCAAAGATACAATTTACATGATTAAAGCCTCAACTAAAAAGAGCAGATAGGGTATGCCCTGACTGATACTGGCTACAAGAGAGAAATATTGTGACACGGTAGAACAAGAAGCCATCTTCTTTTCCAATAATATGCACAGGAATCATAAGGATGAAGTAATATTGTGAACTACTAAATATACAATAGAGGGGAACGATATCCAATAGGAGAGACCAAAAGCCACACTACTATTTACTATCAAACGAACACAAAAGACACAAAATTAGCAACAGTACTAGCAAATATTATTAATGATGAAAAAACAAAAGAATAACCATGACCAATTTGCCAAAAAAATACAATTATCAGAAGGAATGGCCAAACTTTAAAGATATGTGTTTAGTTCATGGATTGATCAATGGGGGTATATTATCCAAGCATGTTGAAGAGTCAAGACAGGCAGACAGACATGTTTGATAAATTGAATGCACACATTGTAGGCCCGACTAGGAAAAGCCCTTGCAGAGAAGAAAACACCATAGAAAAAAAATAGAACATATAAAAGTAACAACATGATATTTGTGGTGTAAATAGCCAAGAGTTTTCAAAAACAGAGGAAATATGGCATTAGCAGTATATCAACAGTTGTTTTACCAATGAGAAAGACAAATCACTAGTAATGACTGAGACTGCAAAGAGACGAAGAACCCAAGATAGAAAAATGATGAGTGCAACGACTGTGCCGACAAAATATATAGAACTAATTACATGATATTAGGAATGAAGCTTGATAGTTTCTTTGTAATAGAATCAATGAGGGGAATTAGAAGTGTATGATGCTTACTCCTCCATTCGCCATAGCAATGGCCATCACAACTGCGACTTCCATAACCCATGATAAGGGGTTCCACATAAAACCCAAAAACTTGAGAAATTTGCTTTCCTACGCGCCCAAAGGACGTCATGGAGTTAAATTTAATCAATTCTTGATAATGTTCAAGTACTCCGCATAAACCCCAAGTGCATGAACCTCTTGGCATAAGCTATGACAAAGGATCCCTCATCGGAAGCCTAGGCAATATACTTTCCTGTAGCCTAAAGATTTGATGTTGCAGTATAAGCCCGACCAAGCTAAGAAAACGTATTTATTTTAAAGAACGATATAAGCCATGGAAATTACACTGTGCCTGTTCATATCTCTAACCGTGAAAGAAATTGCTTCACAGTAGAACCAAAGAATTTGCTTTACTCTGCATACCTCAAGGCTCAAATAGCCTTAGAAATTCAATTCCCCGTAGATCTCAAATCCCAACTCAAGTCCAGAACTGAGCTCAAAATTAGAAATATGTCGAAGCTACCCTTACCTTTTTCTCTTTGAGCTTGTTGTATTCGAATATAGTGAGCCTTTCCTGCGCAGCTTAGTTGCTCAAACCCTCCCTGCTGCATCTTAGATTCTCAAAAACCTCCTCGATGGGAATATTTTCCTGCATTAACAAACCTCACAAAATCAATCTCAAAGCTCCACAAAAACACCTGGTAAAAGACTCAAAAGGCATTCAAGTCCTCCTTACCAAATCCACAACTTCTTTGTTAATGGCTTCCAGAGTCGCAACATTGTCACCCATTTCCGCAAATCAGGTTTACTCACCGCCCCGACGCCCACAAGAAGATGTTTACAAGTGCCCCATCTCCAAACATCTGGCCCAGTTGAACCATATGCAAACATCTGTCCTACATGCAGGACACTCAGAACACGTACCAACTAAAATTCACAAAGCGAAATGAGCCATCCAAACTTTGGTCTAAAATTCACAAAGCGAAACAAGCCATCCAAACTTTGGTTAAATTTTTTTTTGGATTTGGAAATTCAGCAACCCGGCAATAAGACCTCCAATATAAAACTTTGGATAAAAAGTAAGAAACATCAAGGCTCTAAAATAAAACTTTGGGTAAAAGCGAAAAACATCAATTAAATGCTCTGGTCAACTCAAATTAATAGGGAGTCAACGGCGGATCGAACGCTAATAGTCCCAGCAGGGACTAATAACATTGAGTTGGTACTAAAGATTGTTCAATTAAGTTTAATGACAGCAAGGTCACATTTGCTTCCCATGGTAATGTGTGGCTGATTATGCTTGGAAGTTTATTGTATTTTTATATGCATTCAAGTTTGTTGTTTTGAATGAATTTATGAGAAATTTTAAGGTATATTTTTTCGGTTATTTTTTTGAATTTTGATGAGATGTGTTTTATATTTAAAAATTTTAGGTTTTTTTAATATAAATTTAAAGTGTTTAAAATTTTATGTTTTAATTGTATTGGATGGTAAGTTTTATTTAATATTAAATTTTGTTATAAAAATTATGATTATATTTAAGTTTAAATTTATATATAATTGGAAATTTAAATTTAAATTTATGTTATGTTGGTTAAAAATAAAATTTTGTATTACATTAAATTTAATAGTTTAATGGTAATCCATTATTAAAGTACTCTTAATTTTAAAATTATAATATATTTGTTTTAAAAATACTTATATATTGTTACATTTTTTTATTATCAAAACATATATAATTTTTTTTGTTGGTCAAAAACACTTATTATATTATCATAGCATAAGTGTCAACAAAATACAACGTCACATGCTTAAGAGATGGCGCAAGCCTTGCTTTAAACAATAAGAAGCCTGAAGAGAAGCCGAGAGAGTCAGTGTTTTTGGTTATTGCCGGCACAAAAAGAGAAAAAATACATGTCTCTGAATTACACGTTAAGGAGGGGGATTGGGAGGAAACACATGAGGTGCAGCAAAGAGAGTAGCATGTTCATGTATATGGCAATCCATGTGTTCCACCCTCATCTCCAGGGCACAGAGATGGTCATTTGTGCATAGGAGTTGATGCCGAAGACCTTCCACAGAGTATAGGATCTCATTCTGCATACGCTGGAGGTCATTGATATAAGCAACCAATTCATTCCTCTCTTTGTACCTCTACTCCCTCAGTGTATCAATGTTGAGTTATATGTTATTCAGCTGGGTCACGATGGACTCAAAGGTGACCGAAGCTTCTACTTGGCCCGGGGAGCGAGCTGGAGACAAGGCCATATCTGCAGCTGAGTGGTGGCTCTCAATCGTCCCAAAGTCCAAGCTAGGCTCTCCATGTTGTTGGCGTTAATCCATACGTGGGTCAGAACCCCCCCCCCCCCCCCCTACGAGCACGCCCTTGTTGTCAAGGCATACAACTACTAGCCGCACCGGCACAGGAAGCGTACTGTCTGACCAAAGAAACACACCACAAAATACTGAAATGAAAATATTGAAATAAAACTCCACTTACTATACCAAAGTCGTTGACCAATTTTATCTAAATAGGAAAGAGCCCAAAGTCTCGAGCACCAACACCGTAACCATGGGAATCAAAGACGTAGGAAGGCATGCCACAGGGCTCAGGGTCCACAGAGCTCATACATCCCCATAGATGGTACCTAAGGTCACTCTCCCCGGCAAACTGACGATCCAATGAAGCTTCCTCGAACCAAAGATAGAGTCGGACTAAGGAAAACTTTGTGTCTGCTCCCGACCCACGCAATCTAGTCTCGAAAACAAATAATTCGTCACGTCGGGTAGAGAAATCTTCCACCGAATCCCATAGCCATACCTAATGTAGGTGACAATTCCCCTCCCAGCTGCATTTGACGATCTCATCTTGTTCTGCTACCCCAAGCCACAACCTAAGTCGGGACGCAAACAAACCACACCTCGTTCTCTCTTGACATTCCCTCCTCATTGCCCATTGCCTGCTAAAGACCTCCTGCATGTCCATGTGTGATATTAAACACAGCTTGCGAGGAGAGGGGTACAGGTTCCAAGGGCTATTCATTGCATACATGTGACGCGTGGAGGCCCCTCTGGGTCCAAGATCTAAGGCATCGCCAACTAGCCCCCAAATGATCACCCCCATCGGAGAACATATATAATTTTATATTTATTTAGTATTTTTATAAATTTCTTATCTTTACATTGTGTATTTTCATAAATTTAGGTAGTACATACAGTTTGGTAATTTTATAATATACAAGAACTCATAGAATTTGAATATTATATTTTTATGAATTCTCATTGTTTTTATAAATTTAGTGATATAGTTTATTAGTTTTATAATACATAACCATCCATGGAATTTGAATACAATATTTTATATAGATTTGAGTACTCTTTTTAGATTATTGTTAGATCCATTAACCCATACTAATAACTTCATATTATGTATGTAAATATTGGCCACTTATCAAAAGATAATTTAAAAATTTGTTACATTTTAATAATTATTTAATATATATATTATTTTATTTTAAAATAGAATGGCAAAACTATTTTAAAGTTTGTAGAGAAAATAAATTATTATAATTAAAAAATTGTATGCATGGAAAATTAAACAAAGGATAAAAATTCTAAAAAATATTAACATCTTTATAATATAAATATAAAATTCTAATTATATAAAAACTAATTAATGAAAATAAAATTTCAAATGTCATAATAAGATAATGCATACCATCATATATATGAAAAAAATAATTCATTAAAATATGATTATTATTATTATTATTTTCACTTTATAAATGAGATATATGTAATTATAGTTATTTATATTTATATTTAATGGAGTTTGTTATCATTTAAAAGTAATTATACAAATAAGCTTTTATACTTTTAATCATTTTTTAAAATATATTGTATTGATAAGTTAATTATATTATATTGATTATTTCATTTGAACAAAAAAAATATTGATTAATTAGATTGCTTTTTTTATTCAAAAATTATAATTAATATGGCTTTTAAGGATCAATTAAATTAGCAATTATTGGGATAATGAAGTGTAATGTGTCATGAGATTTGAGGTTCAAATCCCTCGAATTACCTAGAGGTTATAGTGGTAGTAGTCAGAATTGACCTTGTACCACGCAAATATGTACAAATTTCTTGAGAATTGGTTATTCGAAAGATTCACTGCTACTATTGCACAAAGTGCTCTTGATGCAACCACACATTCGAGCACTACATAGACAACAATTATTTTTTGTAAGTTAAATTTCTATTACCTGCAATTTTCAAAATTACATCCTACATACATCAAGATTCACAACTTGCCCACAAAACTCAGACTTTGGCTTCAAGCCTGCACAAAGAAAACCAAAATATAATGTCATCCTCAAAACAACCAATAAGAGGTCCAAAAGAGACTATAACTATCCCAACCATAAACATATTAGAATCTACCAACAAGAGATCAAGATGAAGCACAAGAGAGGACTAGGAGTCTCACGAGGTCATTGGTTTTGGATCTTGTGAACTGGTTCCAACGGGGCTTGATATGTTTCCCTTGCAGTAGAGATGACCCTCCCAATGTGCTAGATGAAGATGCAATCATCTAGTCTCAAGAAAGGATCAATTTGACATTAGTCTTAGTCAAATTGAGTAAATCAAAATTCCACATCATCAGGACAACTTGGACTTAGTTAACTAGTGTGACATGGATCTTGTCACTCAATTAGCTCAATAAATTCAAGTTAGGGGCTTAGAGTTCAGCCATGCATGTGTTGATTGCTAAATTTTAGCAATCTAGTCCAGTTATATTCAGTTATATTCAATTAATTGACCTCTAACTATTGATAGATCCAATTGAAGGTCAATTGTGCAATGGGACAACAATTTAACTCAAAGATCTATCAATTAACTTATCAATCAACCCAAAATAGCTCATGCATGCATGGAATTCAAATTGCTCAGTTAAGGTCGAGGAGACAAAGGCTAGTATAATAGTCAGTGTATACTAGTTGAGTGTAAAGTTGTTGCATCCAGACAGGAGATCAATTCCTTGGGAATTGCATAAGGAAATAGAGACTTCCATAATGTTTAGGAGCTTAAATTTTCTCGGGATTGCACAATGAAATCAGAGGTTGGATGAGCCATAATTTGGCTAAGTGTTGGCTAGGGGCTCTCATTCAGTAGAGAGAAAAATTATTCTTTCGCAAGTTGTGCTCAGAGCTGGAGCAAGCAATTGTAATAGTTTCTGTATTCAGCTAATTATTGCAAAGAAGTTTGAGGGATTTTTTTTTCAGTTGGGGTCCCATAGAAATCATTGTGTACTTGTGGTTTTGCTTGTTGCATGTCTATGCATTTTGTTATAAATTGTGATATCCATTCCGCGGATCAGTAGAGTAGAATTTGTGTCTCTTATTTTCAATTCGAAATCTTGAGCAGTTGCAATTTCCATCAAATTATATATAATATATTATATATATATATATATATATATATATATATATTATATATATATATATATATATATTAAGTTTGGTTCAATTTTAAATTTCAATAAGCTTTATCTATTTTGAGGAGATTGTGTATTTATTTTTAATTTTCAATTGTTTAATTTAAAAATAACATTTTTAACAAGGTTGTATTTGGTCTAATGGATTTGGTATGATGCGTGGAGAGAGTGGTTATTTTCAGTTAATTAAATTTATTATATTATATTATATTATATAATATATATAATATATATGGGGGAGGTTGGAGAGGGAGGGGTCATTATAACCCCGAAGGAGTAGTGTTGAAATTTGCATGGGACATAGGTAGCACAACAAATAATCAAGTTGAAGCTTTAGCACTGTGGCAAGGGCTAAGGATTGTCATGGACAAAGGGATACGTCAAATCACTATTTTCGGGGACTTCATGATAACAATTCAAAAATTCCATAATTCTAAAAGTCACCTGGGGATTATACAACCTCAATTATTTGCAAGGTTGTGGTTGTTGATATAAAAATAAATAAAAAATAAATAAAAATATAAAAATATAAAAAATTAAATTAAAAAAATAAAAATAAAAATAAAAAAAAATGTTGTTACTTTCTATCATGTTAAAAGGGACAACAACTCATTAGCCGATGAGCAGGCCAATAAAGGAGTGGGGCTTGGGGACATGCCCTTGTTCGAGATGATTGTGATACCTTGACAGTCCCTATCCCATGATAATTATGTTGTTGTTAATATACATACTAAGGCTCATTAAAAGTCATATCAGGCGAACTGCTAAGGTCATCAACACAATCATAAAAATTGCAAATCTTGGATCGTCAACGCGACAAGTGAGTTGGGTCGCATGTGAAACTCAAAGCAGGGAAGAACCATCAAAGTGGGAAGGCATGTGAAGGAACGTCATGCTATGTGACAGTTAGAAGGTGGCGACAATAGCCATTAAATCGAGGCGGAGGTATAATCAAGCCAAAGAGTCTGCATCTTCAATAGGATTCAGCACAATCGTAACAGGAAATGTGATGAAGGACTTTGAGCAGAGATATAGAATAATGTTGGTGTAGAGGCTAGTTGGAGGCATTAAATGTGAAGCAATGGAGGCAAGTGGGTGGGAGGACAACCTTTGGCATTATATAACACGGGTCAAGCTAGCAGTGTTAATAGAGGCCATTCTCATCTGTTGTCGATGATGGAGGCAATAATGGCTACGATGTCCAAGATTGGAGAGAAAATTACCACGGAGGCAAGGTTACATTTACCCTACTCACTCAACAGTTGGTCGATTTGAGGAAAGAGTTTGAGAGCTCTCAGCTTGCCATGGAAGCTCTGGAAAAGAAAGTGGACAATTTGCACCTTAAGGTTGAAAGTATTAAGGTCATGGTAGAGAATGTGATTGTGGGTGTTTTGAAGGAATTATTTGGCCTCTCGAACCCCACTCCTGCAAGAATTTTTTATAGAGGCCCCCTAGAAGTTCTCAGGCACATCTATTGGATGACCCTTCGCAGCAGCAGTTGATGCGATGGTGATGGAGCATGCATCTGGCAACCATGAAGGATTCGAAGTGAGTAGCCCAACATATTAAAATTTCCTGAATGACATGTTGTTTTGCTAAGTTTTGTGGTGTCTATTAACGGATATATAGAATACATGTTGTAAGGTATTTTGTATGTAAAAGGCCAGGTGGTCATAAATTTTACAGGGATATACATTGGTCTTCAACTGAAGAAGAATTGTATCTGATTGTAAGAGTTCTGGCCTGTACTCCAGCTAAATTAAGTATATATAATATATAATATATATATATATATAATTTATTATTTATATATTTTTGTAAATTTTGTAGTTTATTTGTTATAATAATGATATTGTTTTACAATATTATTTTTCTAATTCGTTCTTTTCCATAATCAATTGTAGTTTTAGTCAATATTAGTATTTTTGTGTTTAGATGTTCCATTCATCTAATCAAGTATAACTATATACACTCCTAGTTTGCAAAGGTTACCACTCTTCTTCTCTCTTTTAGATTAGGTATAATTTTCACCATCCAATATATTTATATTTATTATAAGTATCTAAAAGAGATATCCGTAAAACAATTGTAGATGAGATTTGGATATCAAATATTGTGTACAATTGGATTTCACTAAAAATGGTTATCTTCCTAACTTCATTGTCATTATCATACTTACCTGTAAATTGAGAATAATTTTACCATCATTCTAAAACTATCTCCAAAGACCAACTCTCATGATATGTGCCATCATCTTGTGAAATTTACGATTCATTCTCACCAATGAAGGGTTGAGATCAACCATGGCATACCTCATGACCATAATATATGAAAGATATACAATTGGAAGCTTACTTCATTGAAAGAACACCTCATTTTCTGCTACTCGAACTACTGTGATATTTGTAATTAGATATTATTCGCTATTTGAAGATCATGAGTTTATTATCAAGAGGAGTGGTATGTTTGTCTTTTCATTATAGAGTTTAATAAGTTCTAGAAGAAGTTGCCAAATATGCCTAGACTTAATCTCACTTGGCCATCTTGTCTTAGTATCCTATTATTCGAACATATGGAAAGATACATATGGTTTCTGTCAACTTTCAAAGGAGCACCCAACCACAAGAGGCGAGCTAGGCCATTGAAGCTAGGGCATTATTAAAACCCCCATCGAAGTTCAAATCCTCTTGCATAATTTGATCATTTGACTAGTAAAAGTCAATGCACCCTATAAGAGAGGAACTATTCAATGAAAATTGTCATAGTTATTAAGTTAGGGTATGTGATCACATGCCTTGATAGGTGTATGGAAACACCCACCTCTATAAAGACAGTTAATGCTCAACACTTAAAAGTATAAGGAAAAAAATTGTAGTATTTAAGCGAAAAATATATATCGTTTTTGTTTCAAAGAACACTTCACATCAAATTCCATTCATAATCCCAAACACATGCTTTGCTTAAAGGATAAATTCATGACAACATACTAGTCACTTCATCTTGAACTCAAATTTTAATAAAGCCATCTCTTCTTATATTATCTCATAGATTTTTTGGTTGAATTCATTACTAATCTTTATATTTATTTTTTTCTAACTTTCTCCAATGGTTCAAATTCAAAATGAATTTACTAACTTTAATTTTGTAATCTTATTTTTTAAATTATATCAATAAAATTTCCATAATTACTCTTGAAAAATCTATAGGGAAATTAATTGAATGATTTCTCTTCAGCTTGATAAATGCTTGTGATGTATTTTTACTTTTTCTTACTATTAGTTTCTTCTTGTATTATTTTGTTATTCTTATCATCAAATAGCTACCAAAACAAGAAGATCAACAATACACAAGAACACGGGATATAGATTGCAAGGCAGGGCCAAAACCTCTCCACTTGAGATGAAACCCACAAATTTATTCTCTTCTTATAGATTCTTCAATTTACAAATTACAAGACCTCTAGACCAAAACCAATACCTCTCCAAGACCAAGTCCAACCTTATTGATGATGTGCTTCCTTTATCCAATTCAAACCCAGTCAAATCTCTTCCAGTAGTAAAACTTCGACCCCTAGCAACAAATTTTTGGCCTCTACTGCAGGTATGAAATTTTCGGCCCTCCCAACAACCACTACTTCCACACGTGTGAGCTTATTTCGGGCTTCCAAGACTTCTTGATACCTTCGCTTGACTTTCTCCTTCTTTTAGGGCTTGGGGATAACCTAATGAGCCTTCCTTCGCCCTTCTTTCTACACTTTCTCCAAGTTTGATTTTGCAACAACAAAACCCTATCCCAACAACAAAAACCCTAGTCACCTTCCTTCGCACATGTGAAGAGAGAGAGAGAGATAAATTACCCAACCACTTGATCTTTGTCCTTCTTCTTCCTTCGCTAGCCTCTTTCTTCTTCTTCTTCTCTTGCTTCATCAGAGAATGAATTGTGTCTCTAGGAGTTTGAGTTCCCTCCTATATATAGGCTTCCAAGGTGGACGAAATACCTCAAATTAGGTCGACTTGGTCTTGGAGGGTATTTTGACACTTTTAAATACAAAAATAATTCTTTTTACAAGTTACAATTTGCCTGATGGGGTCTTCAACATATGACAAAGACTCTTTTGACTTCTTGACCTAGGACAAACCCTAGAAGCACTCAATGGATGTTTGATCTCTAAAAAAAAAAAAACTTTAGCATGAAACCTATGCTTAAAAAATAGCAATAATAATTTTTCTTTCATGTTACAATATACAAGAACTAAAAGTGCATTTCATATTTATGAAGACCGAAGCTATTTAAACATTTTTCAACACTCCCTCTTAACTAGGGAGGTATTCAAAAATGGTACATGAACATTCTCAATCTGAAGAGATCTCATAAGAAGAGTCAGATTGGAAACCCATCTATTTAGCATCATATCATCCAACATTGTCACATATCAAGGCCTTGACTAACAACTCTTTCTCTCCAAGATCATATCACAATGCTGGCAAGACCAATGACTTATAGACACCGTCATCAATGTCTCTCAAGGCACATACCCCACCTGGGTGTTCATAGGGCATGTCCTTCCAGGACTATTCTTATCTTCGATTCCTAGTCCTCAAAGAATATTGGTCCTATATGACTACTCTTATCTTAGATTTCATACCTCATCCTCAAAGAGTATCAGATGCCATATGTGTTGAAAATGCAACAAGAAAGTCTCAATTTTGATTTTTCCTTAATCAAATTGAGGAAATTCAAAATTCTACGTCAGCAGAAAACTTGGAGGAGTTAACTGGGGTGACATGGCTCTTGTCACTCAGTTAAAAACACTCAATTTGAGTTAATGAGTTGAAGTTCAGTTTACTTGAGTTGATTCCTAAAAAATAGGAGTCTAACTCAGTTAATTCGAGTTAGGGGCATGAAGTTCAATTGTGTGTAGTGGGTTACTAAATTTTGGGAGCCTAGATTGAGTTAATTTCAGTTGTAGCAATTTAATTGAGTTAAATTGATTTATGGTCAGTTAAACTAGTTCTAATTGTTGGAGGAACTAGTGGAAGGTCAAGTTATGGAAGTTGAACTTCAGCCACACTCATCGATCATCTAGATAACTAATCAGTTAGCCTAAATTAGCTCATGCATACAAGGAATTCGAGTTACCCAGTTGAGATGGAGATTTCAAGGCAGTGTATTATCAGTTGTAGACTATTCTAAAGTGTACATGTGGTGCATGCAGTCAGAGGAAGGACCTAAAGGAATTGCACAATCCAAATGAGGGAATTTCCTAATTAATAGGTGCTTAATTCCTCAAGGAACAACACAAGGAAATAGGAGCTTGGAGGGCTTGAAAATTGGCTAAGTGTCGACCATAGTCAATCAGTTAGGCAGAGGGATAGTATATACACTTGCAACGTGTGCTTAAGCTTGAGCAAGCATATGTATTTCATCTCTATTCTCTAATTAATGTAATAAAGATAGTAAGGGGTTTTGAGCAGCTGCTTTCCCCTAGATAAATCTCTATGCATGTGTGATGTTTCCTTTTTCATGTCTATGATTATTTTTTTAGATGGTGAGTTAACTTCCAAAGATCAATGAAGTAGCTTCAAGTCTTGTGATTTAGCAAATTTCATGAGCAGTTTTGAATATATACATTAATTGCTACATGGTATCAAAGCTAGAATCACTAGAGAGAAAAGATTTTGAAGTTGTCATTGCAGGAGGTTCAAATCTGCAGATCAATGTTGCAGGTTTCTCTAGGACTGAGAAGATGGCTTTCAATGGAATAAGGCTTGAGTATGCCCTTGAGGGAAGATCAAATTATGTTTCATGAAAGGACATCATGGAGGTAGTATTAGAGGATAATGGGTTGAAGGAATTCATTGATAATGATATTCTAAAATGGCAACATTTAATGCTAAGGATCTAGCAGAATGGAATAAGTTTGTAGCCAAGGCGAGGAGGATCATATTGGAGGGAGTATGAGACCATATTGTCTAAAATATCCACGGGAAAGAGACTTTGTATGCAATTTGGCAAGCACTAACAAATTTGTTCCAGAATAGTAGTGACCACAGGAAGTTGGTGCCCAAGGACAAACATCAAAATATCAAGATGCAGAAGAACGAGACTATTTCGCAATACTTGAGCAGGTTCGCACAATGTCGTGATGAACTTGGTCAAGTTGGTGTTATAGTTTCAGAAGATGATTTACTAAGCCTAGCCCTTCTGGGCCTTCCCAAGAGCTGGCACAACTACCAAGATTCAGTGAATGAGAGGGAGAATCTACCAAATTGGGAGTGTCTATGGTCTGACCTGGTGCAGGAGGAAATAAGGTAGAATACTAGAGATGACATCTCATCCAAAGAAGAGAAAGAGGACTTTGCATTAGTTAGAAAAGGAAGGAAGGGCAAGGGGAAGAAGTCCCAAGGTGAGGCTAATTCCATCCAAGAGGGAAAAAAGAAAGACTCGTCAAAATCAAGTGCTTTCACTGTCATGAATTCGGGCACTATGCCACGAAGTGTCCACACAGGAAGGAAAGCAAGAAGGAGCATGCAGTAGTAGCAACAGGTGAATATTTGGCTTCATAGTTCAAGCTTGTCTTAACTCTCATCGCATGCATGGTGAGCATAGTGATGGCAAGCATGTGGTACTTGGACAGTGGTGCCTCATTCCACATGACAGGGAATAGGTATTTTTTCGGTGACTTGGAGGAGAAATATCTCTAGATGAACATTGAGTTTGGAGATGACAAAAGGTACAGTACGATCGAGATTGGTGCATTCAACTTTTAGAGGGAGTCAGACTCCCCTCTCAAACTTAAGGATGTGATTTATTTTTCGGGTCTAAATAAGAATCTTGTCTCTGTTGCAATTTTGGAAGACTATGGTTATGATGTGACCTTTAGCAACAAAGGAAAGTATTTCCTAAGACACATAGCCACATGATAGGTGAAGCAGGTTGGGGTTCGAGTCAAGAATTTGTATGCACTTGAGGTAGAAGATGCATGCAAAGCCTTGAGGAGCAAGGTAGAGACTAGAGATATGGTGGTTGAGAGGGGGCATGTTAGAGCTCTCAACATGTAGCATCAGGAGAAGCCTCGAGAAGTTGTGGAGCAGCCACAAATGCAGAAGAAGATAGGAGGAAGAGTGGATACATCCACTAAATAAAATACCTCCATTAAGGGGACAGTTCAAGCCAAGTGGGCAAAGGGAACACATGCAGTTATACCTCCAGGAGTGAGGTGGAGTGATGTAGATCCTTAGTCCAAGAGTTGCAGAAATTTGGGTTGGGTCCATTGAAGCGTTCTCCTCATGGATTTACCTTGCTACGAGGGTCCATAGTATTCAGTAGCAGCAGGATCAGTGTTAGTTAGAGACTGAGGAGTGCAAAGGAGAGTTGACAGCAGAGTAGGAGGCTCAATAGTAGAGTCATCAGCAACACAGTTTTCCCAGTAGATAGTTACAAACACAGTTGGTTCAGATTGGTTTTTTGGATGCATCTCAGTTGCAAATGTTACAGTATCAACAATAATAGTGAGAGGTGTTGCATGCATTACAGTCCACAGGTGTAGGATAAGTGCGGTTGATAATCCTTTTCTTGTTGAGAGGGAGTGATGAAAATGCAGCAAGAAAGTCTCAATTTTGATTTTTCCTTAAACAAATTCAGGAAATTCGAAATTCCACATCAAAAGACAACTTAAAGGAGTTAACTGAGGTGACGTGGCTCTTGTCACTCAGTTAAGAACACTCAATTCTAGTTAATGAGCTGAAGTTCGATTTTCTTGAGTTGGTTCCTAAAAATAGGAGTCTAACTTAGTTAATTCATGTTAGGGGCATAAAGTTCAGTTGTGTGCAGTGGGTTCCTAAATTCTGGGAGCCTAGGTTGAGTTAATTTCTATTGTGGCAATTTAATTCAGTTAAATTGAGTTATGGTCAATTAAACTAGTTCTAACTGTTGGACAAACTAGTGGAAGGTCAAGTTGTGAAAGTGGAACTTCAGCCACATTCAATGATCATCCAGATAACTAATCAATTAGCCTAAATTATCTCATGCATGACGAGAATTCAAGTTACCCTGTTGAGATGGAGATTTCAAATAAATGTACTATCATTTGTAGATTATTCCGAAGTGTACAAGTGGTGCATGCAATCAAAGGAAGGACCTAAAGGAATTGTGTAATCCATATGAGGGGATTTCCTAATCAATAGGGGCTTAATTCCTCAAGGAATAATGTAAGGAAATAAGATCTTGGAGGGATTGAAAATTGGCTAAGTGCTGGACAAAGTCAGTCAGTCAAGCAGAGGGATAGGCTATACACTTGCAAGGTGTGCTCAGGCTTGAGAAAGCATATGTATTTCATCTCTATTCTCTGATTAATGTAATAAATATAGTGAGGGGTTTTCAACAATTTCTTTCCCCTGGATAAATCGTTGTGCATGTGTGATGTTTCCTTTTGGTTGTCTATGATTCTTGTTCTAGATGGTGAATTAACTTCTACAGATCAGTAGAGTAGCTTCAAGTCTTGTGATTTAGCAAATTTCATGAGAAGTTTTGAATCTACACATTAATTTCTACAAGATGCTTACCCAATCCTCCATTCTTTCCTCCCAAAGTGAAGACAAGAATGATGTGTCTATCTCTCCCTCTCAACCAAGGACAATATATCAACCAATCCAAGTTTGTCTCTAAAATGTACAAGCTTCTTGTTAGGAAGAGATTTTGTCAACATGTCATCTACTTGTTCATTAGTAGAGATATACCATAGCTACAACACTCCACCTTGTACGCACCAACTTCTGAAAGTAGTGATACTTGTTATTTATGTGCTTTTTCTTTCCATCAAAAGTTAGGTCTTCAGACAACCTTATACAACTGGTGTTATCACAATGTATCACTGTAGGGTCCATTGGTCCTTCAAACAAATCCGACAACAACTTCATCAACTAGACAGTTTCTCTTCTTAATCCATATGTTGTAATATATTAAGCCTTAGCACTACTCAAAGCAATTGATTCTTGCTTTCTACTAATTTAGGAGACCATGGAGGATCTCAAACTAAAACATCCTCCAATAGTTTTTCTTCCATCCTGCTCACTGCCTCCCCTGTTGGAATTTGTATATCCAATCAAGTGGAAATCATTCCTCTTATCATACTTTAGGCATTAGTGGATCGTTCCTTGCATATATCTCAGTATATGTTTGGCTATTATTCAATGATCATGTTTCGACTCTACCTAGAACTGACTGAGAACATTCACTGCAAAACATATGTCTAGTTAAGTATTCACCAGGTATGTCAGTGAGCTAATAAATTGTATATACTTGGTCGGATCCACGGGGCTTGACTAAAAAATTCTTAGCCTCTTCAAGTTTGTGATCATAGGAGTAGTCATAGGTTTGCAATCCATCATGTCAAACCTCCTCAATGTATCAATCACATACTTTCCTTGACCTAGATAAATCTCATCGGGTCCCTGCCAAACTTCGAGTCCCAAATAATAATGCATCAGCCCTAGATCCTTCATGTTGAATTTTGCTGCTAGTTACTTCTTGCACTCTTGGATATGACTTTCCACACATTTCATGAGAAGTTCATCCACATATAGCAGAATGATTACAAACTCATCCTTCACAACCTTGATGTAGAGATTTGGATAAGTAAAACTCTTCGAGAAGCCCAATATTTGTACGTATGCATCCATCCTTGCATACCATGCCCTTGGTGATTTATTTAGGCCATATAATGCCTTATTCAACCTAAAAACATAAGTCTCTCTATATTTGACTTCAAATCCCAAGGGTTTCTCTATATAGACTTCTTCATTAATAGTGTCATTTAGGAATACAACCTTGACATCCGTTTGATGGATGTTCCATCCAATCGATGTTGGCAAATAGACCAACAAATATATAGTTGTATACCTTGAGGTAGGTGCAAATTTCTCTTCATAGTTGATGTCTTCCTATTGCGAGAAGGCCCTAGCCACAAATATTGCCTTATACTTACCAATACTTCCATTTGCTACGTGTTTAATCTTATAGAGCCACTTGGTTTAATCTTAATATTAACCTCCCAAAATCCATTTTTCATTATGGATTTATATTCTTCATTCATGGCAACTTGCCATTCTTGATGTTTGACAACCTCTTCAAATGTGGATGGTTCAGCTTCTATTAACCTCGTCATGTAGGCTGCATACCATGAATATCTTTTGGGCTTCTTACTTTCCCTGAATGTGCCTTTGGTTGCTCCACGTCCCTCTGCATCTAAAAGAGTACATTTCAACCAATTAGGTCTCTTTTTACTTTTATGGATGACCACAGGTTCACTGGGACCTTCATCTTCATGATTTGAATCTTCTTTCTCCTTGGTACTTCCTCTTCAAATATAGGAATTTCTTCATTATCAGAGTCCATAGAGAGGTCTTTTGATTTCTTAAATGCATTACTTTCATGAAATATCACATCTCGACTAACTTCTATTCAATGTGTTTCGTTTATATAGATCCTATATGCCTTTGAAGTATTGCTATAGCCATCAAATGTTCCCTTCATGCTTGCTGGATCCAACTTATTTATCTTGTCCTTTGGTATGTGAATATTGACAAGACAACCAAATATTAAGAGATGGTCCAAACTTGGTTTCTTCCCATTGAATGCTTCTTCAGTAGTCATGTTGTCTAGTGATATGTGAGGACTTCGATTTTGAATATATACAATAGTGTTTGTTGTTTCACCCCGTAGAAATTTTGGCAGGCCTTGACCATGTAACATGGCTCTTACACTTTCTTCAATAGATCGGTTATTTCGTTCTGCAACTCCATTTTGTTTGGGATTATACGGGACTATCATCTCCCTCTTAATCCCGAACTCCTTACAGAAAGTTATGATTAACTTTAAAGTATATTCTCCTCTATTACCAAACCTTAGAATCTTTATTCTCCTTTCTGTAAGGTTCTCCACTTCAACTTTGAATTCTTGAAATTTGATGAATACTTCGTCCTTGGATTTTAGAAAATAAACCCAAGTTTTTCTTGAATAGTCATCAATGAATGTCACATAATTTAGGTGACCTCCAAGAGACTTTGTAGACATAAGACAACAAAGATTGGAATGAATGAGATCCGTAGTTTCTTTTGACCTTCAAGCACTGCTTCCAAATGGTTTCTTGACATTTTTTCCTAATTCACATCCCTTGCATACTCCTTCATGATCCTTCTTGAGTTTGGGGATGGCATTCACCATTGATTTTAGAGTAGGTAAGATTTTGTAGCGAATGTGACCAAACCTTCTATGCCAAAGTTCACATGGGCTTCCTTCAGTGTGAACCAAAGCTTGAGATAGAGGAGTCAATAAGTTGTAGAGTCTTCCTTCTCGAATCCAAATCATCTTTTCATTTTTGATGCTATAATTTTTATCCCATATTACAACCTTTCCATCTATAAAATCGACCCTATATCCCTTATCTTATAGACATGAAATAGAACGTAGATTCTTTTGCAAACCTAGAACAAATAGGATGTTGTTGAGATGATTGCTTCCTCCATTCTCGAGCTCTAGCAAGGTTGATCCAATTCCTCTTACAATATGGTTGTTCTTGTCACCAAGCTCAACGGAGTAAGAATATTTTCCTCTTGATAAGGTCTTTAGTTGCTTGTGCTCACTAATCATATGTCTTGATGCTCCATTGTCGATTACCCAAATGTTCTCATCTTCAAATGTGCTAGTGAGAGCTGAGAATAGTCATTTGTCCTTTGTAGATGTCTTGGTCATATCATTCTTGAAAAATAGAAGATTCCACAATGCCTTGATTCCCTTCTTGAGATGACTTGCTACCATCGAACACTTCTTCATAAACTGCTTCAAGGGAGTAGTGATCTTCATCATGCCCTTAGCCAACCTTAGCTCTAAAACCCTGTTGAGAAATCTATAGGGCAATGAATAGAATGATTTCTCTTCAGCTTGGTAATTTCTTGAGATATCTTTTTAGTTTTTCTTACTTATTAGCTTCTTCGTGTATTATTATGTTATTCTTATCATCAAACATCTACCAAAACAAGAAGATCACTTATACACAAAAACACAGGATATAGGCTGCAAGTCAAGGCCAAAACCTCTCCACTCGAGAGGAAAACCCACAAATATCTTCTCTTCTTATAGATTCTTCAATTGAAATTTTCCAAGACCTCTAAACCAAGACCAATACCTCTCCAAGACCAAGTCCAACGTTATTGATGATGTGCTTCCTTTATCCAATTCAAACCCAATCAAATCTCTTCCAGTAGCACAATTTTGACCCCAAACAACATATTTTCAGCCTCTACTGCAAATCTGAAAATTTTGACCCTCCCAGTAGCAGTTGCTTTCACACATGTGAGCTTATTTTGGGCTTCCAAGACTTCTTGAGAACTTCTCTTGAATTTCTCCTTCCTCTAGGGCTTGAGGATGACCTAATGAGTCTTCCTTCGATCTTCTTTTTGCACTTTCTCCAAGTTTGATTATGCAGCAACAAAACCCTAACCCAACAACAAAAACCCTAGTCTCCCTCGTTCACATGTGTGAAGAGAGAGAGAGACAAATTACCCAAGCACTTGATCTTCATCCTTCTTCTTTCTTCGCTGGCCTATTTCTTCTTCTTCTTCACTTGCTTGATGAGAGAATGAATTGTGTCTCTAGGAGGTCGAGTTTCCTCCTATATATAGGCTTCAAAGGTGGACGAAATACCTCAAATTAGGTCGACTTCTTAACTGGCAGGCTCACTTGGTCTTGGAGAGTATTTTGACACTTTTAAATACAAAAATAATTTTTTTACAAGTTACAATATGACCGATGGAGTCTTCAACATATGACAATGACTCTTTTGACTTCTTGACCTAGGACAAACCCTAGAAGCACTCAATGGGTGTTTGACCTCTAAAATAAAAGACCTTGAGCATAAAACCCATGCTTCAAAAATAATAATAATATTTTTTCTTTATTTTACAATATACAAAAATTATAAGTACATTTCATATTTATGAAGACCGAACCTAGCTATACATTTTTCAACAATTACCATCATAAAATTTTTAATTAAAAAATGATATTTCTTTCAAATTCTTCTCAACATCATTTCAAAAATATTAAAATATTTTGACATTTTATTAAAATATTAACATTTTAATAAAAATAAATAATAAAAAAATTAACGTTTTAGAAAATTATGGAACTTATGTTTAAGTGTTTATTTTTTTTAAACCAAATTTAGGTAAAAGGTTAGCTAATTAATTCTATTGCAACATATCCTAAAAGTAAAAAAACATAATGTTTGTCATAATATTTATAAATATTTAATTTAGAGGAAAAAATTATTTTAAATTCACATTTAATTTAAATTTAATATTGATTTTTTAAAATAAATTTAAAATAATTGTGATATTGAATTTAAATCAAGTATTATTTTTTCTTAATTATTCTCTCATGTGAGGAGTAGTAAGAGGAGAGGTATTCTCATCAATCTCGATGAAGCAACGAAAGCAAAGTTCTCATGGGGACTTGGGAGAAGATCCAACAACCAAGTAGAAATGTACGGTCTTCTTCAAGGATTAATCATTGCCAAAGAAAAGGATGTGAAGGAAATAATTATCTTGGGAGACTCATTAATCACAATTCATTACCTGGACAATGGAAACTCCCCAAGGGATAACTCTCTGGCTAGAGTTCTTCACAGGATCAGAAGACTAATGACAAGTTTCAACTCTAGAAAGTCCTATCACATTCTCAAAAGTAATAAATCAAAAGCAGATATGATGGCCAATCAAGAATGCTCCCTGGCTGAGGTTGACTTGGTGATCAATGATCAAAGAATCAAATTCCCCATCCCTTAATAAAGATTGTAGTATGGAACACAAGGACCGACTTTGTATTGGTCTTGAATTGTAATATGATTTGGAAAATCAAATTTTTATTATAAAGTCATCCTTCTTATTTCACCTTCGTCCTCCTTCTTATTTCACCTTCGCCCTCCTTTTTCCTTTCATTGTTATCAACATAAAATCTTTGGTTTGGTTCATTCAATGTACTTGGTGGGTAAAATATTTTTCAATATTATGTCAAGGTACATGATATATCATGCAAAGGTATTTATCTATGCTTTGCATGCTCGAAACATTAATTCTTACCTGTTGCAGCATTGGAATTTCTCCACAATCAGAATAAGGATGTATTTTCTTAGTCGAGCTGAGGGAAAATTTAATGTCGAGGGTGTTATCATTGGGCTAGAAAGAGTTGGGTTGCCTCAACCTCTAACCTAGTGTAACTATTTTAGATCACTTGTACTGGAATTTAGCCCTTCCAAGTTGAGAGGGCTCTCTCAAATGTTTATCAAATTTACTTAAAATAACTCAAACAACAGATGACTAACTCTGATTTGTTTTTTTGTGGTCTCGCAGGTGAAGAAAAATGTGATAACTGCTACCATTGGGCATGGAGTCAAATTAAAAGAAATTATGACAAACAACAGTGTTTAATGGAAGCTAAGGCATCGATGGCTTTAAAACTAACATCAAATTAGCATCCACAGTCATGCATAGTACATGAAGGAAATTGGAGCAGTTTGACAAGATTTCCAAGTAATCAAGATACTATGCAAAACAAAAAACAACATGGTAAGAACACATGAAATACATGACATGAATCTCAGATACAAAAACATAGTTGCTGCAATTTTTCTATTAATTGGATCAAAAGATTACATAAGATCAGTTCTTCACATTATCCATCAACCCTTCTCAAAGTCGAAAAGCTACCTATTTATAGAGAAAATATCTCTTTACATTAACTTGCCACCTGGGCCAAATTCAATCCACTATCTAGGAGACCTATTCCTATTTTTCTTCTAACTAACAGAGTCCTCATAGGGATTTTCTGTTTTACATAGTTGGAATTCAATTAGGACTCTACTAGCTTTTAAAACTCTAACCACTTTCTGTTGATGAAGATAAATGAGCTCAACTGCTTGCTGGATTTGTTGGAGTGTCATTACACGTTTGACCTGTTGATATTGATTAAATTTCTTTTTGTTGATTGTCCTCTTTAATGAGTTGGCCATTATGCTAATGTGGTTATGTGTTGACTTGGCATTCTAAAAAAATAGGAGTTTTGCATGATGAAGTAGACACCCTTCATGATTTGTAATCCATCTAGAGCTTGGATGTTTGATATTCAAAATCTTCAAAAAAGGTAGAAAACAAAGTTTTTATGATTTCGTAGCAAAAAACAGAGTCTTCAACAGTTTCGTAGCAAACTTTGGTAGCAACTTCAAAAAACACGCTTATGCTACCTCTTTTCTCTCTCTGCTAGTTCTGAGGTATTCTTTGATGGTTGTAAGTTAAATATAGGCCTTAAAACTTTCTTTTATGAGTTTTAAACTAGCCTTAACCTCCATGGAAAGCTACAACAATTTTGTAGCAAATCCTCAGCTTCATTATGGGGAGTTGCTACAAAAGTTCCAAAATTTTGAGTTTTTCTAATTCTATGATTCTTAATGCCTACTTATTACTCCTAATACCATGTTGACTAAATATAAGGTTGAGTGTATTGGTTTAGGTATAGTGAAGACAAAATTGAGAATATTACCATATCATGGAGCAACATCTACTTCAGCAATGATCTTGAGATTTTTCTTTTTGAGTTCAACCTGGATCATTTCAATTTGAGTTTCCAGAGTTGTGACTTGTCCATGTAAGCTTTTCCTATCTGCCTATAACCAACTATTCCTTTTATACATATGCTCCAACATTTTGTGCAAAGGCAAAGTCCTCCTTACCATCTTTTTAGCTTTCTCTCCAATTTCATCATAAAATTCTATCTTTTTTAACACTTAATTTTGGTATTCCTCAAACTCAAGTTTGGTTTTGATAACTTCTTCTCTATCTTCCCTTAACTATTCTTTTAGAACCTCTATTTCACTTTTTCCTTGAATAACCTCCTTGCCTTTCTTTTTCTTTGCTGGCTTCTTTGATGGTTTTGTTTTTTCCAATGGCACTTCAGGTATCTCCTCAAATTGCTGCATTGACCTTGTGACAGGTTTCCTTGGCCTAAAAATGAAACCATGTTCCTCTTGGGTAAAGTCTAATTTTTTAGCCCTCTTGCTTTTCTTCTTGGTTTCAATTTTAGTCACTTCTATAGGTTACTCAATTGGGCTTTCTTCAATTTATGTAGCTTCTAGAATATCAGTCAGCTTGCCCTTCTTTGTACTCTGTTCTTTACTCTGTCTTCTGGTCATCCTCCTTTTAGTGCTTGTGGAAGCTTCAATTATAGGTTGCTCTGCCACTGGTTGCTGCTCTTTTCTAGGGGTTGTGGATTTAGATTTTGGAATTTTCCTAGAGAGGGTAGCAACATCTAATTCATATCCACTTAAGAACAAAAAGGTAAGACAGTCTTTGTTCAATCTATTTAACTCTTCAACCACTAACAATTTGATAAGACCATGTTGAAAAATAGAGGTATTGCTTGTGTCTAGTTTAGCTTGAACCTTGTCAACCATTTTCCCTAGACTTTTGAAGAGATAGAAGGGGATATCTAAGGGTTGTTTACCTGTGAAGTGGAGTAGCAATCTAAAGTGGTATTGGTTGACCATATGGAACCTTCCTTCACATGTAAAATATTTTTGAATAACTGTTAGGCCCCTATACTACTAGTGTAACCCCTTATTATTATTAGTACAACCCCCTTATTATATTTATGTACCCATGTAGTGCCCATATTGTTACTATTGTGCCCCATAAAAGCCCACTATTGTTTTATTGTGCCCTTACATTATTATTGTTATGTAGACTCTGATTATATAATGATCCCTTAGACTCCTATATATAGAAAGGAGGTCTTTTCATTTGTATCATCCAAGAATTGTTCATTTATGTAATGTAAAGGAGGTTTCCCCCTCGAAGAAGCTGAATTCTAAGGCGTTGATCTATCTTTTCTATCTTTTCTTGAGCTGGTTTCATAACATTTGATATCAAATATTTGGATTCTAGGGTTTCGCTGCTGCAAACAGGTCATTGTGGCATTTTCACTATAACTTGTTTTTTGCGACGTTTCAGAAGATAAACAAACAACCCATTTGAGACAAAATCGCGCTAAATCTTGGGTCCGAAGTTCAGAACTTTTCGCGCTATATTTGCGGAAATATGATCTGAGGAAGTTGGTCTTTTTGCAGACTCCTGAATTACATTCCAAATAGGTGACTTGGGGAAAATCGTCATAACTTTCTCTCTGAGCTTTGGATTGAAATTTCACAAAAAGGTATAGAAAGAGGATGGACTGTAGTTTATTCTATATATTTTTCAGAGCCAAAGGTCGAAATAGTGACACGTGGCACTTCATACAAGTTCGCTCTTCTGGAAAGGTCTATAATCAGGTCACTGTGGGAGATTTTGCATAACTATTCATTGGAGAATCCAATTGGGGTCAGACTGGTGGCAGTGGAAAGAGGACACGGAGGGCTACTGTAGGTCACAATTTCAGAACTTAAAGATCTGAAAGTACAAAATTACAGTCGTTTCAAGATCGAGCTCCTAAAATCAAGAAAAAACAAGATGAGGAAGTTTGATGGGAAGGATCCTGTAAATTGGATACTTCAGATGGAGCAATATTTTGATCTACATGGTGTACCACTGTTACAAAAGGTATGTATCGCATCTTCATATTTAGAACCAGATAAATTTTTATGGCATGAAGGGCTTTGTTCTCGGTAACAACTTGTTACATGGTCAATTTTCACGGAGGAAATGATAACACATTATGAGGATACAAAGAGAAACGCCTTCTTTAGAGTAACACCACAACAATTGGAAAGAGTAAAAGGACTTTGTGACACATTGGAAAGCAGAATTATGGAAACCAAGAAGCATACACCTCACAACTATAAAGATGGAAGTGTTGTTTCTCCTAGCCTACCACAACCTACAAGGGTTAGACCACAACAATTGGAAGAAAAAAGAGAAAAAGGGCTTTGTTACAATTGTGATAGCAAATGCACTAAAGGTCATTAGTGTGCTGAGAAGAAATTATTTTACATAGAATATGAAGAGGAGGAAGAAAAGGATCAAGAAACATCAAAAGAAGAGGATATATGCCACGATCCCACCCCAGAGAAAGAAGAAATGAATTAGACCATATCTTGTAAGGCATTGACAGGAATTACCACTCAAACTCTCAAGATAGAAGGACATATCAAGAAGAAAAAGGTGCAAGAAGTGAAAGATCACATTGAGAAAGAAGAAAT